>NNCF01135379.1:104024-116444 GCA_002313205.1 Laupala kohalensis | reverse complement strand
CAGCCCTAAATTTCTCTAATTTGCCTACTCCATTTACCATTTCCATTATTATGATACGATTCCCTAACAATAGCATTTTTTGTCTCCGCCCTAACCGATAGCCAGTATTTTATTGCTCTGAATTTCAGTGTAAGTTCAACGGGCACCTGGCCAAATTCCAAGAGAATACCACTGATAGTGCCTTTTTCAAAACCAATTATATTTTTGAGATATGTATTTTGAAGAGAATTGAACATAGTATTTTGGTATTTTCTCCTGCCCCCCCCCCATACTTCTGCCCCGTACGCTATTCCGGGTACCAAGATTGAATTAAACATTCCATCTGCAAAATTTGGCGCTATTTCCGGTACCGTTGCTTTACTTCGCATGATACTACTTAATTGTTGTTGTTGTATTTGTAAATGGGAAATGTAGCGTGCTATTAAAGCTTGTCTACATGGAGCGATAGAGATTAAGGAATTGGGTGGCAGGCTATTATGAGTAGGTGGGTCGCTTAGCTGNGGATACCAAGATTGAATTAAACATTCCATCTGCAAAATTTGGCGCTATTTCCGGTACCGTTGCTTTACTTCGGATGATACTACTTAATTGTTGTTGTATTTGTAAATGGGAAATGTAGCGTGCTATTAAAGCTTGTCTACATAGAGCGATAGAGAGTAAGGAATTGGGTGGCAGGCTATTATGAGTAGGTGGGTCGCTTAGCTGGGTTAACCAACAACTTAACCCACGTGCAGGTGTTAGTAGAAGTAGTTAGTAATAGTTAAAGTTATTGATACTTAGAGGAAAGAAGGTTTGCTTTTCAGTAGTCACAGCTACATGAACTGTGGCATTAATGTGAAATGCCACAAATTTTCTGGTCCCATCGGAAATCGAACCCGGGATGACACGGTGATCAGNCGGGATGACTCGGTGATGAGCGACGACACTGCCACCTGTGTCACCAGTGGGGCACAAGATACTTAATATGAACAAACTCTTACGTTTTGCTTTTCCTTTGTGTCTGGTCCACATTCATAGTTATAGTTATACCTAAATATGTGTATTCTTTCACATTTTCCAGCGTTTCTTCCCGATAAGACCACTTTTCATTTAATCCGATCACCCAGCCATTTTTGAAAATCATAATTTTGGTCTTCTTAATGTTTACTTTAAACTGCATTTCGACACATAATATTTCAAGTGTGTTTAGACGATTTTGTAATCCTATTTGAGTTTTTGAAAGGATAACTAGATCGTTAGCAGGATTTCTTTAAACTTAAATCTATCGCCAACATCGGCCGCCAATTCTATTCATTTTCTCTTTTGGCGCTATTCTGATCCTTCTGCATTGGGCGTGTGGAACGAATATTACTTTGTGTCTTAGTTTATTGTGTTATTAACTTGTATTTCTTTACAGCAAATAGTCGCTTTTGTGACTACCAGTAGGGATCTAGACCGTAATCAAGGGGGGGGCAAACCGAGGTTCATTTTTGTTTAAAAATTATGGTTTTACAAATTTTATAAATATGACTTTAAATGTAATGCATCAAATATGTAATTAACAATCCGGTAGTATTAATAACAATTATAACTAATAACAATTATTAATCTGGTAACACTTTTACAAATTATGCCATTTATCAACTTCAATTTTATCTGTGAAGACTTCTGGTCCAATGGGGGGTTGTTAAAACCCCCTTAGCCACTAATGACTACTATTAATATATTTTCGTATATTTTTATTTAATTTCCTAGAAGTTGGCAATTCGTGTTCGGTAGCCATATTGCATTATGTGAGGTTAGGTTCCATGACTTTGAGTATAGGTACCGATGAGAAGAATGTCGTTGGAAAGATGCAAGTGCTTTCGTGTCGCCTCCCTGTGATCACTTTAGAGCGAGCTCCTATATAGTGGAGGCGCAGTGGCTTTAGTGGTCGTAGAGGTGGTGACTCGACTCCAGATGGAGGTGGGAATGGTGGAGGTGGGAGTGGTGGAGGTGGGAGTGGTGGAGGTGGGAGTGGGTGGCTGTGGTTCGGCCCCCGGCGTGAGCACATGCGTCGTGCTCGCTCTTCCGGCAAAGCGTCCGTGCGGTCACTTTGAGAGGCACCACTCTCTCTGGGTCACTCCAGCGGTTATTCTGACGTCGGCGCGGCGGTTCCTCTGCACGCCGACCTCTTCATCATGCCTCCACACATACTCACGAAATTATTAACCTCAATCTTCTTGTTATTAACATTTAAAAAAAGATAATCATTGTAAAATGAATTTTTCGCTAATAATAATATCAGGGTGAATAATTTAACTTAGAACGCAATACATCTTTATATATAGTAGCGGTTAATATATCACACAATATGTTGTGTATCACGCAGTTTGTTGAGACATTAATGTGAAAAGCTACTTTTTTTTTTTCGGATTCAATTCCCGGTGGCGCCAGAAAAGATTTGTAGCCTTTGACAGGGTTATTATATGATGATATAAGGTAATACCAACTTGGGTACAATTAAATCACTAAATTATCTGAAATCATCGTAAATAAACAGAGTAACATGTACTTATTGTGGGTCAACGTTAGAAAAACATACTTCACCCGCCATTTAAATGAAATAATTATTTACAAAATGAGACCAACATTTAAATCACGAAGGTGATGGAAGATTATTTTGGTTTGTAGTATTTTTTACATCACTAGACATTGCAAAAAAGACATTTCCCTCTTTCCGAGGCGTGAGGCATAAATCACGAAACCGTTGCGCTCTGCCGCCATGTTTTTACGCGCTCTCGTACGTTTCAAACGAGTCGAGTGAGTTCCTGAATATTGTTTCTCCTGTATACTATTAACTGATACATAGAATTTAAATTATTTCTTTTCATAATGTTGCGAATTAGAATAAAAATAAAGAATAATTCTACATCTCACAATCAGTTATTTGACTAACTTGATGCGCTAGTCACAATAAGTTTACTGTTAACCATGATAAGCAGTGGGGGATCTATGGGGTGGAGGGCTAAGGGGGCTAGAGTCTCCCCCACCCCACCCATTGGACCTGAACACGTGACATATAAAATTAATCATAATTAATACAGATAATATAATTGATAATTGTTATTAGTTATAATTGTTATTGTTATTAATAATACCAGATTAATAATAATAATACCATATTAATAAAATTAGTAATACCATGTTAATAACTTTAATAACTAATTGTTATTGATACTAGTAATACCAGATTCTTGATTTGAAGGTATATTTATAAAATTTGTGTTGTATATCCATAATTTTTAAACAAAAATACTCTCCTATTAGCTGCCCCCCCATGATTACGGTGTAGATCGACTACTGATGATAAGCATGATGTAGAGATTTCGGCTCAACTCTTCCTTGACCTCAATCGTCCTCTCCAGACTTGGTGGTAGTGGAACCCAGGTGTTCGATAGGTTCCTTCACGCCCCAAAATCATTACCCCTTCCTCCTCTCCATCCCCCATCCCTCTTTTACTTCAGACCCGTTACCTTTGCTTTGAATCGGTGCACGCCATGGGTATCACCTCTTACTCGGAATTAGTTTGAGTCCTTCTGCTCTTCGGTGGCTGAGGTAACAAGTTCCCCATTACTAACGTTTTGCTAACATTATCTCACTATCCTGTGTTTTTCTCATCCTGGCCTGGGTTTTTCTCCAGTTTTCCTCTGGGTAGTGCGAATTTTCCATAGGCTGGAATGTGATATAAAACTTTTGTTATTATTAATCTTGAGTTTTTACTGTACATTATATCAACGACTCATTTTGGAAGATTAATAAATGGATGTCAGTACGTAGTTTATTAAATTTCTTTTATAAGAATTAAATCCGTTTCTGCAGCCCTAGGACCCTTGATTGGAATTGATGGGATGGTCCCTTGCTTGTTTCCGGAGAGCATCTTAGTTTATTGTCCCCCACGTGATCATTCGCAACTGCTTTTTTGATAATAAAGTTTATTTACTGTAAGGCGTTACTAAAAACATCTCTCCTTCCACCCGTCGTAGCTCGTCGCTTGGGGCGTCGGTCAAAGCAGAGACGCGAGAAAATTTTAACTTTTATTACCCATTTAAAAATAGAGAAAGACAGAGTGGTATGTACGATGTAAGGGTAGCACCGTGATAGCAGAATACATGGATGTTACATGATCAAGTACCACCACACCACATATTTTGAAAAAATTCTCCCGTGATCGGAAGAGTTGTTGAATGTTTTCAATTTATAGCTCATAGACTGCAACATCATTCCTAGTTCATTCGACGTGAATCATACAGTCAACTCACCAACACCATATTATCTTAATGGACTTCATTTCTTTCTTTCTTCGAAAATCTTCCTGAAATAAACGACATGAATTTTGCACCACTCATTGAAATCTTCTATGAATATTTTCAATGAATTAAATCTGCTTCAAAAGTAAGTTATTGGTAATTCTTAAAAAAAGTTTTTACACCATTCAGTTTCTTCCTCTCCATTTCTTTCTTGGTGTAGACGTAACAATGAATTTCTTTCCAATAGATTTTCAAAGAATGGAAATTTCTTCTTTATCTTGCGCCTCGATTTTCGGAGTTGGTAAACTTCCCTCTCAAAACTCGTTCTTTGCGGAATTTTGAAGAGGCGGTCAAATTATGATGCCATTGTGAGAGGGACTCGAGAATCGAACCAAGGGTTAGTGGGGGGTGGAGGTGGAGTGGGGGGGGCGTTGGAATCTTGCAACGTCAGCGGAGTCGCAAAATCTCCCCTGACGACATCGTTACTTTTCCCTCTTTCTGCTCTTGGGATGAATTTTTGTCTGGTTTTCAAGCTTCTTTTTTACCAATATATTGCGAAGAGTTGCTCGTATTGTTTAAGTACGAATAGTCGATGAATGACATTTTGCGTAATACATCATTGATCATAATTCAACCTCCATATTTACAATCAAGGATATCTCGAGTTTAGATCAAGTAAAACTTTTTTGTTTCGATATATCGTATATCATCTTCGGTGCTAAAGATTCTAAAAAAAAATGATTACTCTGTTCACATCATCCCATTCCAATCACAACACCAACCCGGCACACATCCACACAACCATTTCAAGACATTTCTCACTTCCTTCCATCCAATAAGCAATACTTAGTCTGTGTTTGGTATGAGATGATATGAACAGAGTAATCATTATTTAGGATTAAGAAGATATGAAATGTATCGAAACGCTGGCATTAGAAAAAAAAATTACTTGGCCTAAATGCAAGATATCGTTGATTGTGATATAGTCAGAACAGGGGGAGGGGGAGATTGGTGTTACATTGCGCGAAATTAAATTCGATAGACTTCATGAAAAGTGCTTCCAGGTAACATTCAAGTTTGTTCCCGTAAGAAATACGGAACGAGATATTAAGGTAGTACGAACGTGTCAATTCTGTTTGTATCAAAATAAACATTATAACATAAATCAATGAATTGTGGTGAATTTAAACCAAGCATCGTTAATTATACCGTTTAAATTGAAACACTGTATTTGAATAATGGTCTCTAGTTTGACTAGAGAATTTAGTTTTGTTTAATTGTCTGCAAAGGCAAGGGACATTTCGTGTTTTTTTCTATTGTTCTTTTCAAGTAATAGCCTCCAGAAGTCCAAATTTATTTTGACAACTTGATAATGATTTTTTCCTTCATTCAAAAAAAAAAAAAAGTATAGTATTTGACAACAGTCGTTATATCGTTCATACTACGTTAAATCATTGCACCAAAATTTGTTCCCACAATGTCGGAAAAGTAACAAAAACGTTTTTCTTTATGATGTTAATCTTAAAACAAATTACTTTAAACGTATTATTTCTGAAATGTTAGATAATGAATTTACTACGAACACTTTGAATTAATAAACCAATCTAAACTTTTTGTTTTTTAACGAATGTGCAGTAATTTTATGTGTATTTTATTGGTTGTTTGTTTTATGAAGTATTTATTTGTTTATTTTGTATTAACTCTCCAGATGAAAAACCAAAATTCAATCGACATGAGTTAAAACAATATTTTAAATCTTCATAAAGGTCGCCTACAAAATAAAAAATATTAGCGATGTCTATTCATTTTGGCAGCATTGTAATTTCGTATTTCCTTTCGCAGATAAGATTCCCGCTTAATTTAGTTTCAAAGATGCATCTTGCTAATATTCCTGAATTGTGTGTTGCGCGAAAATATTGCCAGAGATACAATGCATCGCATTCATGTGTGCAGAGGTAAATCGATTTTCCCCTGTATCTCGATCTCTTTTGTACTAAAGTATTCATTTCTGCACGATGGTAAATCTTGATTCTATAGCGAAGAAACGCATTGCAAATCACTTTCGCGCACAATTCGTGCTCGTTATTAACGTCTTTGCAAGAAGAGAGAGTTCGAGAGCGGAATGCGTGGTAGCTTTTGTTGAAGCTGCTGTATTCGCCGTGAAAGCAACTCTCAGACCCTTTTCCTCTCAACGTATCACCACGGATCTACTTTCCTATACTCCAACTAATGTAACATTACCGAGCTTAATNGAAAAAGCGTGCTTACAAAGAATTTAAGTAATATTCAATAGATATTAATAGTAGCCACAAAAGCGACTGTTTGCTGTAAAGAAATACACAATTTGATAGTACGATAAGCCGCTCCGTGGCTACGATGTTAGCGTTCTCGTCCATCACCAAGTCATCCCGGGTTCAAAGCCCTGTGGGACCAGAAAAAAATTGTAGCTTTTCACGTTAATGTCCCAGTTCATATAGCTGTGACTACCTTCCTCTATCCAGCTCCTCCTACTATCAATAACTATAACCCCTCCACGTGGGCCACGTTGTTGGTAAGCCCAGCTAAGCGACCGTGCCTACATGTCGTTACTTTTCTTTCGTCGTGAGGACTATGGAAAATATTTTTTTTGTGTTTTGTGCCCGCTCCCTCCACTCTCATCCTTGACAGTATCTGAAATGATGCTTTCCTACAGTGTGTGCTGTTAGAGAACTCCCACGCCCCACCTCGGGTCCACGTCTATTCTGAAGGCTGCAACATGTATTGTGTGCTCTGCGGTTCCACATGGTCGGTTTTCATAACAGCCCCTGTTGCGTCTCATAGCACCAGGATCACCATTTGCACCAACTTCTGACGTTGAAAATGCACCATCCTCTTGTTGCGGATCAAATCATACCCATTTCTCATTCAACAGTTTCAATGACTGTTTTATTACTTATACTCAGTGCAGGGTCTATGGGGGCGGGGAATAATAGGGCTATAGCTCCCCCCCCCTTTGGACCTGAACTCTCATAAGATAAAATTGAAGTTGATAAATGGCATAGTTTGTAAAAGTGTTAACAGATTAATGATTGTTATTTGTTATAATTGTTATTGTTATTAATGTTTTCATATTAATAAAATTAATATCATAGTAATAAAATTAATATCATATTAATAAAATTAATATCATATTAATAAAATTAATAATACCATATAAATAACTTAAATAAATATTGTTATAAATAATACCAGATTGTTAATTATTTATTTTATATTATTTAAAGAATGTATTTAATATTTATAAAATTTGTGTGATAAAACCATAATTTTTAAACAAAAATTCACCCCGGGTAGTCCCCACCCTTTTGATTACCGTCAATATTCGCCATTGCTTATACTTCCTATGATATTTTAAATGTCTGTGCAGAATCTCCTAAAATATCGTTTTTTGTTGTATTTCTTTAAAAAATAATAATACATTTTCATTCTCAGATGAAAGTGTTTTTATGACTTGTAATTATTTCAATAGTGCATTATATTTAATTTTGACACTATTTGAGGTTTTTATACCAAAAAATTTTTCATAGAAAAGTGAACTCGGCATTCCATCTTACTTCGAAATTTTCAATTTGCGTCTTTAACTCGCGAATACATGCTTTTAATTGTTCGTAATCACCAGCGAATTAACGTAAACGTTAGGGCTCTAGTAACATTCTGAAACACATTTATCTAATGAAGTTAACTGGAACATTCTCCTTTATGATTATTTTACAAATACTTCTACCATTTAAAAACAAACAATAATTGAGTATTTCTAAATTTAAAAATATACTACTATAATTAACGTCCTTTATATCAAATTATATATTTATGTATTATATAATCAAATTATGTTATTAAACGCCACTCCGTGGCTACGGTGTCAGCGTGATCGCTCGTCACCAAGTCATCCCGGGTTCGATTCCCGAGGGAGGCGAGATAAAATTTGTAGCTTTTCATTTACAAATCTCGGTTGTGGCGTATGAAAAGTTCACCCTCTGCGACTACCAACCCCAGTTGTAATATTCGGATACAGCTTCAATCTGGATCCTATCTAGACGCTGTTCCTCCGATCTCGGTAAAATTCACGATGTGTCTAGTGAACAAACACACAAAAACTGAGCCTTTCTGGCACTCGTCATTCGTGGTCCTTGGCTGGACGAAACGAGATACACACATTTCATGTTTTTATTTATATTTATGTTTAATATTATATTCAATTGTTCCGTTGTTATAAATTGTTATAATTCGTACCACCTGACGGCAACTTTAAACGAAAGTCTAAACGTTGTGAGCTTTTAATCACAAAATTAATAAATCACTGTTCGACATAACATGTCGCAAGACTTGCATTATTTTTTTTTTTATATATAAAATACCAGTCAAGGTACATACCAATGAAGCTGAGACAAAAAAAATATTCAAAATGAAGTAAACCGTATGTGTAGTGGCCGATGGATGGGCTAAGGGAGCCACAGCTCCCTCCCCTCTCCCCCCATTGGACCTAAACTCTTAACAGATAAAATTTAAGTTGATAAGTGGCATACTTTGTAAAAGTGTTACCATATTAATAATTGTTATTAGTTATGATTATTATTGTTATCAGTAATGTAATTATTGTTTTTATTAATAATAATAATAACATAAATATAAACATAATTGTTATTATTAACACCAGCTTGTTAGTTATTAATTATGTATTTGATGCATTTTATTGAAAGGTAATATTTATAAAATTTATGTTGTAAAACCATACTTTTTAATCAAAAATGCTCTCCTGGTGGCCCCCCTTGAATACGGTCTAGATCCGCCTCTGCGTATTTGGTTTTCGAGAGATGTAGTTATTAGGAGTACGATCCGTTCTGTATCTCAATATCTCTCGAGAGCTCCAGGAGACTCCAGTTATGTCGCGGGCAGACCAATAAATATCCCTCGATTATTTATGGATTCAATGCTTCCACAAATGAATGAAGCAACCGTCTGGACCGGTGGTTTCTGTCAATAGAGCCTCGTTTAATTCGCTTTGAGCTGCTTGTTGTATTGCAGCGCTTCCTCTTTTGCTGATGCCCTCTGGGTTCCAAACGAACTGCTTCATCACTGTTACGGTTGTGATATTTCAATAAATAAACAGGACTCTTCTTTTGTGATGTCAACATTATCGAGGGCATTCCCCACTCTCGGATCAGCCCCATTGGACCTGAACTCTTAACAGAAAAAATTGAAATTAATAAATAGCATATTTTGTAAGAGAATTACAACATTTATAATTGTTATTAATTATAATTGTTTTTAGTTATAATTGTTATTGTTATTTATAATACCAGATTGTTAATTTTAATTATTTATTTTATGCATTTTATGTAGAGGTTATATTTATAAAATTTGTGTTGTAAAACCATAAGTTTAAACAAAAATGCTCCCTGGATAACCCCNCTCCCTGGATAACCCCCCCCCCTCCAGTTCCATCACCGGATCCTGTGGTTGCCGAAATAAACTTTATTGTCAAGAAAGCAAAAATTGCAAACTGCGTATGACCACGTGGTGAATGATAAATCAAGTTACTCTCCGAAAGTAAACAAGGGATTCTCCCATCAATTCAGATTAAGTTCCCAAAGGCAGAGGCTGATTTAACATTTCAGTACATTCCTAAGAAAATATTAAAAATTGTTGGCTGCTTCTAATATTGACAGAATACTAAGAAATTTATATTTAATACAACAAAATGAGTTATTTCTCTAGTTCGCAGTATACGACTAGTAAATGTTTAGATTATTCGGGAAAAATTGTTTATAAATCGTAAGTATTGAAAAGTCTAACTTCGAGATTTATAATTTGAATAGAAAACGCGTCTAGGCAAGAGCTGCACGGACACTAAAGTGAATAATACATCACATTTTCGTTAATATCAATAAAAATCCTTAAAAATTATCATCTCCTTTTGTCCACATTCTCAGGTTTATAAATACCTCTTTGGCTCTGTATTTGGAGTAATTTCTTTAAATTCCTACGAACACAATGTGTAGGGTTATTTCAATTCCAGAGATCATAATATTATTTTTACATAGTGAACTTACAATTCAATTATAATTACGTACCATCACCACGAGGGGAGAATGAGTAATTCCGTATTAATTAGTGTATTATAAAACAAAATTAAACACGCCATTATTATTATTAATATCCATGGAATCGCCAAAAAATTTCTTGTTTTTCTGCTGGATAATAAAGTGTTAAAATCTTTGTTGCTCGTTAATAAAGTATGAGGGTATTTGTTATTCCCGAAAATAAATATTTTGTTCTTTAATAACAGCAAAAATATTTACATTTAATGCAATTTTATGATAAAACTCGCCAATTAATTAAATTGAACAAATCATACAAAATGGCCAGTTGTTGTGTTGTACATGTAACGTCCCAAATTTCGTAACTTCACGAAATCGCAAGTCAAATCAAAAGGAATATGATCCGTGTTTTCTTCGCTATATCGGAACTATTTTATGTCTAATCAAGTCATAAACATCTTAAGCTCTTCACAATATGAACTTGCTTTGTATACTCCATATTGTTGACCCCAAATTTTGTAATATAAACTGGTTATTGAGATTGGGTCGCGAGAAGAAAAGAAAAAAATAACACTATTCCATGCTGCCGACATTTCGAAAATTCATATTTTCTTCGTCAGAGCTACACACAACAAGGTCTACAATTAGCCGATATTGAAATTTTCTAGCAATAAGTTAAACACTGAATAATAAATTTAAAAAAACACACACACAATACAAAACTTACCTCCATAAATTCGCAATACAACAACTCACTCATAACGAAACTTCCTCGCATACCGTAACATACGTAACTTCCCATCTGCGTAGTGCGTAGTGTCTCGCACCCACTCAGCCTGCAAACCCTCTCTCGAGCTTCTACAAACGACCGAGTGTTGCACGACGCGTGCTCCGCGGCTCAGTGACTCACGACTAATTCGAAACGTCGGCGGTATGGAATAGTGTTATTATTTTTTTTTATTTTTTTCTCTCGACCCAATCTCAATAACCAGTTTATATTACGAATATACCTTCTTGTTGACCTTTGACATACATTGTTGACCTTGTTCTTGTGTATTTACCAACATTTTTGTTGTAATGCAAGACTTCATAGTAGCTTATTTTTACTTAAATTCAGTTATTCATCTCTTGAGAGAGAAAATAGAAAATTTGTTTTGTTCATCAGCCATGTTTCTTTAATTACTTTTTGGCTGGGGAGAGAGAGCTTAACAACTCGCCCACGACTAGGTCATTATAGCCCTCAGTAATGTTATTATGCGGGACGTTTACAAAATTACTTTATTTTCTTT
The DNA here is from genome assembly GCA_002313205.1 of Laupala kohalensis. NCBI lineage: Eukaryota > Metazoa > Arthropoda > Insecta > Orthoptera > Trigonidiidae > Laupala > Laupala kohalensis. Next base: position 104,807 of record NNCF01135379.1, on the reverse strand, counting down.
GATTAGCCCTATAGCTTTCGAGGGAAATAGGAAATAGAGAATTTGTGATATTTTGTCGGTCAAAATTTCCAAAGGATTCGCGTATATAAAAAGAAGAATTTAAAATTTATTTACAATTTTTACAACGAAATTTACAATCACAACGTTCATAGAACAATTAACCCGAAACTACATAAATGGAAATACATGAAGAACGGTCTAATATAAAAAGAAATACCCAAAAATAATTGTTAGAGACGTTATGTATAACATTATTTACAAAAAATCGGAAACGATGGAGGACTGTCTTCCGTCAATAACCAAACTATTTTCCGGAATTATTTGTCTTTTAAAGTTGATGTTATAGATGATCCTGGGAATGTTATAGATTGTTTGAGGAAGCGATTTTTTAACATGTCGATTCTGCTGTTTCCTAATATCAGAAGCGTATACTTTAAGCAGACAATACTGAAATTGTAGTTTTTCCTCCACCAAAGCGTAATAAACATGTATCAAGAAATTATAAAATATGATGTTGAAAAAAATTATCATTATCGTCGTGTAAATGAAAAATATGAAAAGTTATTTTTTTATCGTTTCCAAAAACTTAAAACGTCATAGGAGAGGGACAATGATGTCCACAATCAGTTTTTAGTAAATGATTCGTTCATAACAGAGAACTTTTCAAAGAAATTCATGCACGGCGGGACATCCTTATGAAGTCGACCCAGTGACGGGTCTAAGGGGGGAAAGCCAAGGGGGCTGTAACTCCCCCCCTCCATAGATCTGACCCATTGGCCCTGA
>NNCF01135379.1:65664-85614 GCA_002313205.1 Laupala kohalensis | reverse complement strand
ATATATATATATATATATATATATATTGGGGCTTTAGGGCTCGTCAACATCGAGGTCATTAGAGCCCATTTTTTAAATATTATAATAGAAACAATGTACATGAGCATGTACAAACAAAGCAGCCGAGCGCAACGGATTTTGGCTTAATGCATCGCGTCTCGAGAAAACTTCAATAGCTATCTTAAATGTCCGGTGACCTATGGATAAAAGTGATGTTATCAAAGTAAAGTTCCATCACTTTCGTGGTTTAAAAATGGGTTGCTTTAGAAAATTTTTTTTTTCTCCATAAGACACAATGTATTACACCATCAATTATAATTGGCAATTATTTCATTGAAGTGGCGGGTGAAGTATGTTTTTCTAACGTTGAAATCACAATAAGTACATGTTACTCTGTTTATTTATAACGATTTAAGATATTTTAGTGATTTAATTCTACCTGCGCTATTACTACCTTAAATAGGTTAATTATTGGAAGACCCTTTTGTAGAACTGCAGTATAAATGCTCTTAGTTCTTGTACATGTATACCAGAATAAGCATTTGCCACCGTTATCCGTAGTGTTTGAATACGGATATCCCGTCTTACTCTGACAGGAAGTTTGTACTTAATGCAGTGTTTTTTATTTTAGTGTTGTTTTCTCAATATTCTTCCTGCGGAATTGTGATTCCGAAGTAAAAATTATATATTTATATAGATGTAGAATACGATATTGCTTATTATTTTTCACGTCTTTGAATCGGTGTTGACTCTGTTAATAGCTCTATTTAAATATTTATACGTTTTTGTAGTAAATCCTTTATTGTGTTTATAAATAATACTGATCATAATAATAACCTGTCTACGTACTCATGTAAACCGTGAATAAAAAATAATAAAATAGTTAATAGTGTTTTATTTCGTACTTATTTTGTCGTATTTTAAATTTTGTATTCGAACTAATTTTTTATTTTGTGTTGCTCTGTTGACAATATCCGAGTTTTATGATATCTCTCTCTTGACCAGAGATTGTGTAGTTTGATGTAAAATTTGTTAATGTACGTGTATCATAGTTCAGATTTCGAATAGTTTTGATTTAGATTCGAAAGAAATATTCTAGCAAAATTATAGTTGTATATTGTTTGAAAATAGTTGCACTGGATGTTTTTTTTTCAATAATTGTTTTACAGATTGATTAAAATTCACAAGACATAGATTATTGGTGTTGTTTATTACATCTGGTGTTTTAATTTCATGATTTCTTGTTCATGACCTTATATTAATTTTCCTTATATTTACACATTTTTGATTTTCATATTTCTATTTAGACGTATTTGTAATAACGTTTGTTACGAGTAGTGTACCGGTAGATCCAATAAGCAACTCGTAAAGAAATTTGAATTTGATTTATTAAACTAGAATAATTGTGTTCGTGTCTTACGTGTTCATTTGTTGCATTTAGTTATGTAACTGATAGTCGACGTATCACGCCACAACAGAACAGAGCAGAACTTTTAAAGTCACCGTAAAATAAATTTATTGCCAAAATAGCAGTTACAAACTGCGTATGAGCACGTGGAGATCAGTAGACTATTTTACTCTCCGGAAGCACCCAAGGGAACATCCCATCAATTCCCATCAAGGGCCCTAAGGCGGAGGGGGATGTAACATTTCAGCACTTTATTCCTAAGGTACGAATAAAAATAGTTTGGTACGTGTTACTACACCAACAATAATAAGAGAGAATTGTGTATTGAAAATTTTCCTAAATGAATATCACCGGCTGGATGAGATTCTTGATATTATTTTTTTCTTAGTTTATTAATTTGAATTGCTGATATTCTTTAAATGTATAAGTCTTTTGTTTCTAAATTTATAACTTTTGTGTTCTTGTTGATCTGTGCAAAACACGGAATGAAGTTATTTGTAAGCGTTCTCCCTTCATCTGCTCGTTTCTCCCTTCATCTTGCTACTTGTGCCGCTAAATAAAATTTAATACACATTTTCTGCTTTAATTACGCCCATATTCTGCAACGACGTTGATGTAGACGTGGATGAGTTTCTCCCCTAGTTTTCTTTACTATTTGTAATCATTTCCTACGACCTGAAGTACCTTAACCTCCATTTCAGTGCTCGGATTCTTCACGTTCTTCTGCGAATTGACGAAGGAAAAGGTTCATTGCTCTATGTAGTATGAATTTTTTACAATGCAAATTTTATTCTTTCATTTATACAAAATACATATTTTCGTAGAGTATTATAAATACATACATTAAAAATATATTTTATTTTCCGGGCTGATCTATAGTATATAATAAATAGTAGTAAAATAATGAAGACAAGAAATTTTAGTGATGAATTCATTATAGATTTGTGTATAACGATGTATTATAATTAATATGTTGCCTAGGACTTTTCTACAACAAGATTTTTTGTATGCAAACTGCATGAAGCGGAAACAATAACCTCCCAAGCTGAGTCTGTTTGGATGATGGTACATTCCAAACTCGTGGTCGCCACTTCGAGCGTATGTTGTAGTTCACTGCAGGTACGAGTGGGTTGATGCACGTGCAGCGTATCCTTTGACGTTATTTCGAAGTCGTTTATCTTCCAAACGGCGCATTTCCGGACATGGATTTATTTCTAAATATTGCTGTTCTGAGTCCCCTCTACAAGACCTATAACTGTGTAATAGGAATTCTGTAATAAAATTAGAAGTGGATCAGTTATAATGTATTTGTGAGAAAGGAAAATACATTTTCCAACATAAACTATGTCTGAGTCCCAGAAAGAAAATATCTGTGAAGGTTCTAAGAACAGTGGAATTTTTGTGAGTAAAGAACATGACCATAAAGAGAAATACGGAAGATGACAATGAAACATGACAAGATACTACGCCTACTTAAGATGGAAGCGAGGTGTGTTAAATGAAATCAAGTTTAAAATCACAAATAGTTAATTATTTTGTTGTTTGCTTAGAAAGATAACGTCAATTGCACTTGCTTCAGAACATGTGGAATAATGAGATCAAAGTGTTTACATAATGATCGGTTGACAAACTGAAAATACTTACAAGACAAATATTCAGCCCCAACGCACACCACAGTCTACTTCCCCTTGTGGTATTTAAAAATTTTAAATATGTGTGTAATTATGTAGAAATGCGTTCTGGATGGTAGAGTAAGAAGCCACTAGCAATATAATAAATCAATCGTTCCGTGATTTAATTATTTCTAATTTGTGTTGACATGTTTATTTTCGTATTAAGATTTTTTACCCTTAAATAATGGTACAAAAATATAGATTTTGAACTGAACGAAATCTGCTCAATACACTTCACTGATGCAATACAGAAAGAGAAGTGAATATGATATGTTTCCCATCTGTCACAGAATATAGAAACGGAAGTAATCATCATAGTGTATCTTACCAGTGATAATGTTTATTACAGATTCATTCAAAGATAACGTATTTGTAAAGCATGACACAGAGAGAAATTGCTACAAATGGTATTTTCCATATCAAGACCTGCCACGTTCTTTGCTTTCTTTTGAAGCACGTTCCGTCAGCTAAACGTGAGAACGTTTATAATATTCTGCACGCATCCGAATTGATGTCATACTTCTTGATTCTATATAACTAAAGTTCCTGAGACCTGTATTCACTAGCTCTATTACCTGGTAGCTGTCAACATATGTCACTTCTCCCGGCGAAATCATTCAAAAGAGCAAATTATTATAGAGAATAGTTCGTCTGATTTCTTATTCAAACTAGTGGTGCAAAACCATTGCTCATACTTTCTCATATACGTTTCTCCGTATACAGCATAGAGGGAGACAAAATTCTTTAGTGGAAGGGTCATCTCTCGCGTTGGTATTTTGATTGTCTTCATCCTCAAAGTCGTTAGATATTTTTTTGAAATTTGTCTTTTATTTACCGTCTTTTATTTTTAATTTCATAGTAAAATAAATATTCAAAATATTATTTTAAAGCATATAGCGACATGTATCTTATAAATATCGTAAAAGTGTTATGTAAATGTGATTTCATTGAAGACAGAAATGATGTATTTTCATATCTGAAGTGCGTTTGCTGTCCTCCTATGTATTTTATCATTATCATATCTTTCATTTCAGTTTACAGAAAGTGTATTCTACGTCTGCTTGGTCCATTTACATTGCTTAATATTATTCAAGCCTCTTGCAACAGTAAACTAATGTGTAAGTGTAGCAGACAGAAATTATTTCACTGCGTCTATACCAAAATTCCAAGCGAAATACCTCTAATGCGGATGTAATGCATACTAATTGTATTTTACGTACAGAAAATTTACGCAAAATCCTTGAAACATTCAAAAGAGTACTTTGACCTTCATGTAAAGTACCCTTTGTTTTAAAGTAAAAAAAATAGAGCTCATGCATCGACAGTAAATTCTACCGTAAATACGAATTGCGAATTAAATTGATTTATCCGTTAGCTCAGAATCGTTGCGCACAGACGGACGGACGTTATGCCAAAAAACACTTTTTCAGAATCATGAATAACCAAAACGGATATTTCCGTCGAAATCTCGCTTTCGAATTTTTTCACGATTACAAAACTTTCTATATACTAACGTATATGAGAAAGTAAAAACCAATTTTTTTCAGTTTCAGACTATTGTTTTGGTTTTGCGCGCTTTTAAACGCAACACAGTCCTCGTCAGATGAATGACAAGTTTTGCACCACAAGAAACAACAAGCATTTCACTGATCAAAAGAACCATCGAAACAATCATTAGTACCTAAAAAGAAATTAACAGATGCATCCCCATGAGAAGACTAGTCATAAATGATTAAAACTGTGTTAAACAAAAAAAACAAGTCTGAAAATGATTAAACTAATGATTTTTCTTGTTTATACTCAAATTAATTTGTATGGTTTAGGAAAATAGTAAGTAGTAAATAGAATCCAACCCATTTTTTCTGACTAAAATGCTATTTCAACAGAAAGTAATGTTAACTATGACATCGCTTGGCTCCGTTCGTGAGCAGTATGGTCTGCCATTAACCAGTACGTCCGTGACGTAATCACCCACGCTGGACAGGACGTCAATCGCGAACAAAAGCTTTATTACACATCCTGTGACCTCTATTAAGAAGTGGTTTAAAAAGTAATGTAGATGTTAGACTTCGTTTGATACTACAAATAGTAGCAGTAAATATTCCTCTATTGAAAAATTCGTAAACTAATTTATTCGGAAAGTTTTGAGTCGTGAAAAATATTATTAACCGTACAATTTTTTTGTTTCAAAAATTTCAAAAATTGAGGAAGGAATTAATATATTGTGTGCCTGTGAAATTTTTATTTTGCAGTGATACGTAATTGCTATTGTATTTTGTTTCATAATTAATTTTGTTTGTTTTTATTACTTATTCGAGGAAGAAAATAAGTTTTCAATGATAATTTTTCTAAGGGTAAAATGATTTGCAGCATGACATAATACTCTATGGCCGAAACGAATTATACTTTTGTTTGGAATGTTTCTTTTTTAACTTCTGGATCCCAAAACATTGTACATTTAAAAAAATTTCTAATTGTAATGAAATTAATAGAACAACTTCCTGTCCGGCGAATATGGTGTTTGAGAGGAAAAGGTGTACGATTGTGGAAGGCGAACGGGTGGTGTGGTGGTTAACACCCCTGGGATTGTAGCAGAGGTCCCGCGTTTCGGTTCGCAGCTCCTGATGATTTTTACCGGACCGAAAGTTATCACATATCTTCTCCACGTGTAGGGTACACGGAAGAAATATATATGCAAATAAATAGAAGTTTACAGAATTAAATGTAGTGTAGATTCTCGTAAAAAATCTCACATTGAAAATCTTGTCCAGAAGAAAGCGATAGTTGACCATAGATTCACATAAAGCTTTCTTTTCCTTTCAAAGTTTTCCCCAATTTTTATTTCACTGGCAGACGCGGAAATTCGTTTCAGAGTATTATTCACATGTTGAATGGAGCGGCGACACATATCGAATCAAACTCAGCGTATTGCGAGAGAATTGCATTTCTACGTTGTTACGAGCAGATGTTTCGAAGAGGGAACAAAGGTTGGCAGCACCTGGGGACTCCAGGATGAATTGACGGGTGCATCACTGCGCCGTCACCCGCTGGCGGCCATGACACTGACACGAATAGAAAAGGACGGGGACAAAGGGCCATCTGTTTCGGAATTTATATACTCTCTTTCCTTCTCCAAAACGTAATACAATATTGATTAAAATAGATTAGGCGTAATTCGGGCTCGTCATACGCTAACGAAAAAGAGATCTTTATATTTTAGAAAGAAAACAAAACGATCAGCAGCTAGAAACAAACGAACAAATGCACATTGTTGGAAAATACTAAAGAATGTTTTAATGGATTTTGGAGCCGAAGTATTAGCAGATTATGAAAATATAATTAATGAACATTTACGTAGATTCTCGGCAAATACACTGCCAACTGTTTTGTTTTATTTTTTTTAAATGAGCACGCATAGAGATTTATTGTTGGCCAGCCTGTGTCCGTGTTCAAGTTCCTTGCTTTGTTTGTCGAGCGTGGTTTTACTTACAAAAAATGCGAATAAATAAATATAACACGAAATAATATTTTCGTGTTGGTGAGGTACCAATTGCTTACATATTCACTCACACGATGCTACTTTATATTAGTAGAATAAATGTTTAACAGAGTTAAATAAAGAAATAATAATTTGAACTGCGTTTTATATTTTCTTGTTTGTTATTGTACATTTATGCGTGAAAGTATTTGAACTTACGGTGAACTATCTTTATATCGAGTTCGCTTAGGTATGTGTACTCTACATTTGCCAAATAAATTGTTCACATTTGTCTTCTACAAAGAACTTGTATTCTCTATCCTACCACTAGCGAGCATTACCGTCACACAATCACATGTAAACAAATATTCATTTGAAACTGTTTGACATGCGAGGTTTTGTGTCGGATCTACTATTTGTTGTAGATGTTCCTTGACAGTTCTTGGGTCGATGTTATATTAGAGCTCTAAAGAGATAGCGCCTTATTTGAGGGTCCAGTATATGGCGACTGCGTATAAAAACACGGTAACAAGGAGCAGAATATTTTCAAAAAAATAATTGATTTAATAAAAATTAAGTGGTTTTTCCCTGTTGCTGTTGTTGTTACATATTTAATAATAGTATTGTACAAATATTCATTAAAGTAATAATATTTTAAATAACTAATTCTGAAGTGCTCTAAATAAGTACAAGAGGATATATTTTCCCTTCAATATCATATAATATTTATAACATTATTTAGTGATTACTGAATGAAGCAAACAAATTAATAATAAACGTACTTCTCTTTTGTTGACTATTTTCTTGTTGTATTGACTTGCCATGATCACTTTTGATGTGAGCTATGTAAGGAAAAAATAATAAGTTATATTTCTAATTTATTAATAAATTATATATACATACACACATACACTTAAACAAGACCACACACAAAAGAGAATAGGAAATACATGGTCAGCAGAGCGGAAGAGAAAACACAGCGAAATTACGAAGAGAATTTGGGATGAAAGAACGAAGGAAGAAGAAAACATCATGACTACTCAAGAGTTCAAACGCTCTCTTAAAAGGGAACAATCGAAAATAATAATAATAATAATAATAATAATTTTATATATAATATTATAAATAATATTTATAATTGTGTGTAAAATTCATGATTTTTATTACAAATGCTAGTTGTTTTTAATCATATAACATAACCTTCAGAGTACACTTGCATATTTTCCAATATCTTGTTTTATATGTAGAAAAATCGATATCCAACAATTGGATTTCAATTGTGTTTTCACTATATAATAAAATTCTCAAGTTGATGTTGTATAAATAGCTACTTTATGTACAAAACTCAAAATTATAAACAACAACTCGACGTGAATACGTGCGTTTAATGTACTGTATATGTCAAGATCGAACATGGCGCTTGCACATACTCCCCTTTATAGAGCCCTAGTTATATGAATGTCTGGTTTTTCATTTATTATTTCTTTTGTCACAGACGTACTCTTTTGCTATAACTGTTACTTGTTTCATCAAAGATTCATTGTCATGGATAAATCAAGCTCACAGAACACATCAAATTAATGACTCTTAATTATCACATCATTAATGACTCTTAATTAATGACATCAAATTAGTGAGGTGTCTAAACGAAAGTCTAAACTTTATTATTCCAAAAAAACTTGGTTCTTGTTTGTATAAAGAATCGGTCTCTGCTCAAGGTCATGATACTTTGCCTAAAATTATTCAATATGGTTGCCTTAAACAAATTGCCAACCTCGAGGAAGCAAATCCTTGAAACACTCGCGAAAATTTCTGGGAAAGCGTGGTAGGAAAGTTTCAAGAAAAGCGTGGTCACTTAGAATTTAAATAATATCCAAATAAATATTAATAGTAGTCACAAAAGCGACTATTTCCTGTAAAGAAATACAAGTTAATAAGTATTCGTTCCACACACTCGATGTAGAAAGAACAAAACAGCGCCACAAGAGCAAGAGAATTGATTGTTGTCCGAGGTTGGTTATGAATTCAAGTTCGAAGATCTTGCCAACAGAACGCGAGGTATCCTTACCATTACTCTTATGGACGATGGCGAAGTAAAAGCGTTGGCTACATTGAGTACAGGTTCTACACCAACAACAAGCCAGTTAGGCTGACAATAAATAAATAAATAAATATATAAATAATTTATTGTCAAGAGAGCTGTTACAAATTGTGTATGACTACATTGTGGACAATAAAGTAATTTAATGCGACTAGTACAAAATAAACCAATAAACACTGGGCATTTCCGTTCATGTTTCTTTCTAAAGTTGAATTTCTCGAAGCAAAGTTGAAATGACTTTTACTATATTTCTTTTCGCGAGGTCAAAGCCATTGTGCTTATCTTGTACGACAAAGAAAGCGCCAGCAGTAAACGTAAGTATGCTGAAGCCCGTAAAAATGTCGACGAGTGCTGACTGAACGCACACTGCAGTCTGCTAAGCTGCGTGGCAAACTACTCTCCGAAGGGTTCATTGACATGAATGTGTTGTAGTGTACGTTATGAACACGATACGATAGGTCCCAGGCTTACCCGACCTCTACTACTGCTCATTCCAGTATTTATTTATTTTTGTGGTTAGTCTAGAATAAGGGGTCTTCAAGTATTGAACAATATTTTTGAAGTTGCGGGCTAAATGATTCAATTTTAAAACTTTAATGAAACAAATTTTCTTCACTCATTTTTTCGGAGGGATGGGGGCTTTTTGCACTCAAGCCCCCGACTCTAAAAATTCAATACGGAATCTAGTACCGTTATCATCAGAATATTACGTCCTGAATTCCTAGGACCAAGAATACGGATACAGGTCTCTTTCCAGTTTGTGTAGTAAAGTGCTAATAAAAAATATATGTAACATCTTTCAAAATAAATTTTTGTGTAAACCCTTTCAACAAAATACCTTATGTTGGAGGGGGACGAAAATTTGTCTCCCCCCTCCTATAGTTTCTTCTTCCGAGGAATAACCCGTTTTATTAATACTGGAAATAAAATAAATTTATGGCAGCGGAAGTATTTATTTTGTTTTCAGTCTTATACTTGTATTAGCGTGGTTCTTTTGAAAAGCACTTCTGTATAGAATAACATTGCGCTGTATATAAAATTCCTTTACCATACGGGACGAAATGCAATGGAAGGAATAAGCAGCGTCAAGAAATGTAAATCTCGGCGATGTTAATTAGGAACATGGTTCTAGCTATTGTAAAAAGAAAAAAAAATTAACGATTTGAAGACGCTCCTTTATGTATTTTACAAACTCAAGTCAACTTTCGAAGTGGAGGACGATCGTCTCATTGCCCCCCCCCTTGCTTCCGCCACTGATGTTGTCTCATCCATCCTTTAAAAATTATCGATATAATAAATTTCCACCTCCGAGATCATTTACTTTTCAACTCTTTCCTGCGGCCATTCTTTCCCCCACTCTCCCTTTCTACACACACATACTTCACACCACCTCTCATCCCCGTATCGTGTCTGTAACTCAGTGAACCACGTGCTTTTCCCGAGAGGTTCCACTGAATCATTCGCATTCCACTCCACGAACCGCGTTGCGCCGCTCGTTGCTCAACTCATTCCGCGCCAATGGCCGCCATTGCGCTACTGGCGCCCCTGCCGGCGGCCGCTGAAGATTACGCTGGGGACTTCCCCCTAGGAGCGCTGTAGTCGGAACGGTGTAAAATAGGCGAACGGACACCCAGAACCACGGGAGTTATTTCTTCTCGGATGTCGTCGTGTAAAAAAAACCGTTATGTTGCATTTTATCCTCTCACTTTTTTCAAGCATGTTGCTTTCGATCATTTATATTTATAATAGATTATTTCTAACTGGGCGCAACATTGATTCGGTTGTATATATCCTACATACGGATCTCTCCACCCCTTTTGATACTGATTAAAATTCCTTTATTCCATGCACGTTTTTTTTGACCCCTTTTATTTGTAACAATTTACTCCTAATAGTACACAGCCTTGGCGCGATTGTGTACATTATCTCCGTAGCCCCATCCTGGCCTGGGTTTTTCTCCGGTTTTCCTCCGCGTAGTGGCGGATTTTCCATATGCGGGAATGTCATTTAATACTTTTGTTATTTAACACTTTTTACTGCACATTATATCTACGATTAATTTTGGAATAAAGAACTGATAACAGTACGTATTTGTATTATTTTTTATGTAAGTATTACATCTGACACTGCCCTTGGGTCCCTTTGACCGGAATTGATGGGATGGTCCCTTGCTCGTTTCCGGAGAGTAACTTAGTTTATTATCCCCCACGTGATCATAAGCAGTTTGCAACTGTTTTTTTTACAATAAAGTTTATTTATATATTCAATTATTGTTATCTCCTGTAAAAAAAGGTGGAGAGAATGATGTAACAAAATAAATTTGTGTGACAATATTATTTTACTCGTTGTTGTTTAGAAATATGCCGTATTTTAATTCATCTAAAATTAAGCAACATTGCAAACCATTGATATCTGAAAAAAAAAACCCACGAACTCACTACTTATTTCATGTAGTTATGAGTAACAAGTGTAGGACAACACCACTATCATCTTATTCAATGTTCGGTGAAGCCATAAAATTGTGATTTAATTTTGGTTCCATAATCTCGTTTCAAAACTTTTTTTCTCCAAAAGTCTTATTTACCTGAGGGTGTTAATTAGTTGAATATCAGTACAGGTAATGTCGGAAAGTTTGACTAAAGTAATAACAAACATTATTTATTTGTACTAAAGACAATCTTTCGTCATAGATGCACTTGTTACTTGAGATTTCAAGTTATTGGGCCCGAATGATTTTTGAAAGAACCAAAAAGAAACCTAAACATTTTCTTTTTTGTGTGAGAAAAGATAAATTTTGGTCGAATAGTTAAATAGACAAAAAAGTATAGGACTTCCCGAAATATATAATGGACTGTGGTAAATATTGAATTAATAGTTTACTTTTTTAATTAATTTTTTGTTCTTTTTTTGTATGCAGGTTCCATGAATACCTCTTGAGATTCTAAGGATTCTAAGTGGAGGTAAGTTGAAATACAAATATTTTGATAACATTTTTGAAAGCTCTTTTTAGTAGATTAATGGGGCGAATAACCCGAGTTTTATCAATGTACATAGATAATTAATTTTGAGAAGTATTTAGGAGTCGTATTTACATGGTGAAATGTGTTTTTGTGGCAGAAATTTTAGTTGGTGAGCTTATTAATAACGCCCATTTATTATTCGTTAGCTCTCACGAAATTTAATATTTACGGACTTTACTCATTAAAAACTAATCGTTCATGTAATATTAAATGTTATAATTGTAATTACGGCTCCAAACCATTTTCACATATTGAAATAGTAGAGTGTTAATGATATTGCAAGAAAAATAAAACTCGAATGAATGGAACGTGTGTACTATCGGAAATAGTGTCTGTAATTCGAATAGTGCAAAAGTACTGCAACTATAATATTACCATAGATTAGTAAATGTATGCTAATTTAGTTAAGTGTCTTTTCTATATTTTTTTGGGAGGCGTTCCCCTAACATTTGTGTACTAGCTATTCTTAAGTTGGATGAGTTGGGTCTATTTATTCAGTATTATTAACTAGTTGTAACAGACTTCTTCAAGATAAATATCAGCCATAAGTTGAAGTACTCCTGTATTCTAGTTTTTATCATCTCTTTGTTTGACCCACATGGCTAGCATTACCATCTTAGCATAATAGTACAATTCCTATTTTTGTCACTCTGTACTGCAGACGGAGAAACGTATATGAGAAAGTATGTGCAATGGTTTTGCACCACTAGTTTTTAAAAAGGTTTTTTTACGTGTTATTTTGAACTGAATAGTGCATTTCACTTTGGAAACTCCTAAGCCTAGCTCCCCTGAACGGAATCCCAGTGGAGCGAACGTTCGCCTTTAAATCCGCGGCTGCGTGTGTGCTTCCTCTGCAGAATAAAATCCGAGAATATATGAGCTCGGGAATGCATGCAGCTAGCCTCTGCATAACGGAAATAAGTTTCTCTTTCGCCTCAGTTTGACTTTGAACCCTGAAACTCCGGGCGATCGAGTTCAAGTATACACACATTTGTCATGGAAAGGTCCCCTTTAGTTTCGCGTATCTCATAGAAATCGCCAGTGTTTTTTGGAACACGATGAAATAATGCTTCACAAAATGATTAAATGTCGAGTGTTTAGTGTTATTGCGTAACACCTTCACTCCATTACGTGCGAACAGTTGTTAAAACAAATTGGAACGAATTCCTGAAACAAGATTACCTTGTATGATAATAGAGTGAATAATTTATTATTGAGTAATATTTTACGAGGCGTATATGCAAAACACTTTCAGATATTTAGCAGCTGTGTTCAGCATTGTTTGCGTATATTTTTTTACGTAAATCAAACAAGTAATTTCCGATGCAGCGCAACTGTTGAAGATATTCATTTTACCCCAGAAATAATTAAAATTTGTTAATTTTACACATAAATCACACTCGCTTTTACAAATCTCTTAATTATGAAAGTCGACACTCACGAAATATCGTGACCTAGAAGCGTTAATGTAAATGGCAAAAAGCATTTTCTGACAGTGGACTCACCGAGGCGTGAACTAGAACCGTTGTAGCCAAACTTTTCGCGCACCTGTTACATTTTCTGGGGCAACGGGGGAAGGTGTGAAGAGTACGTGGGGGTGGGGGTGATGTGTGGAAGAGGGTGGGGGGTGAAGAGAAAGTATGGCCCAGAAGCGTACGACCTGTCAGGTCGAAGAGATTGCATTCACCCCACCCCCACCCCACCCTGAGAGGCTCTGCAAACGCTCTACGACCTCCCAACGCCCACTCAGTATAAATATTATAGGAGGCCCTGCATTGTTGGGTTCTCCAAGGCCTTCTGTAAGAAACGGGAGAAGTTACACGAGTCGAGGAGGGCCTTGTGCTTGGGTTTCCAACCGCGCAGTTACTTACGAAACTAATATCGTTCAACATATCTAGAAGCAAGTGTAAGCGGTGCATAAGACTGATGGTGGAACACGTCAAGTAGAACACAACACGTAGATTGGTAAGTGCCCCGCTCCACATCGTGATGACAACGATCGACTCGTCACTTCGCTCGTGTGAAGTTTTTACTTTTCAAACTTCTTAACAAACCTCGCATGATGAACAATAGAAAATTGAACATAGAAAGAGGCTGGCCAACTACAAACCCGCGTATCACATGACAACCAGGAAAATGACGAGAGACTGCTGGCAATATGTTCGCTGAAAATTTGTACAATGTTGAGCAAATGCTTCAATTTTCATTACAATTATTTTAATCATCTAGCACATGTGTCGGTACCGAAGTGTATTATGACTTTTAGTGATTCCTCCAACCATTTATATTTTGTACGTTTGTTTCTGTCTTTTAGGTTTCTCACTTTTGAAAATTCACGTTTCGCTTTATAGTATATAGTATGATGACGCTATCTCACTTCGTCGATTTTACGATTTATCATCCTGACGTATCGTTTTTAGTGTTGATAGAGTGGTATACGCTTATACGAATAAAATTGTGTTCCGAATCCAAGAATGACACACCGGATGTTCAAATGTAACGATAAAATATACACATGTTATTCCGATTAAATGGTGTCATAAAATTGTTTGATAAAAAATGCCTTACCTCTAAAAGTCGACGGGTCGGAACGGGTTAACGGATAGAATGATTTGTGACATGGGGATAGGTTCTGAACAATATTGAACATCATTTTTTAGTTGTTTGATGATTCGTTGGTACGTTTTCGAGAAAACCAAATCGTCCTTACACATTGACACATCTACGACAATTAGAAANGTTGTTTGATGATTCGTTGGTACGTTTTCGAGAAAACCAAATCGTCCTTACACATTGACACATCTACGACAATTAGAAAATAATGAGCTCTGGATAGATCTCGACGTCGTTGTCTGTAGTCTACAATATTTTTCCTGTACAATTACATTTTTCCATACTTGAAAATATATTTAATTTCAAAATCTCACGAGAAATTACGTTTTAGTTTCTAAAACATTAATCCAGTTACCAATAAACGTCGGTAAATGTCAAAAAAAATTCTGAATACCCTGAGAATTAAATGTTAGAATACATGGACCAATCGTCCATTTATTTTAACAATTGAGTCCCAACTTTGAAACCTAGACAATCAGTTTCGTAATTGATAGCGTCGTTTTCTTCAGAAACTCTCTAAAAATTTGGAAATATTATTAAATTATCAGCTTATTATATTATTGTTTAGTTACAACTCGGAAATAATACTCAATTTTAAATCGTTTTAATTTCCAAATAGTACGGAAACATATGAAGCACTTGATATCTTGTGTCAGACGTGACTAATCTCCACACTCTCCCGAAGTGTCCCACATGCCACGTCTTCTCCAACAACAGTACGAAACAAATCAAGTGCGATGCCGCGATGCCATTAAAATCTCTAGAGCATTGTTGCGAAAAAAAAGCAGCAACGTTTCCCGTGTGTCGTCGTTCGAAGTGCGAATACTTCTCGCTAGAGTTCGTGCCTGGGCGTTAGACAAATGAATACAGGATCCTGAGAAATGTGCTTTCGGGCGTCGCGAGGAAGAAAAGGCGCGGAGAGTGCTGCTCCATTGTAAATAATTTGTCGCGACCCATTCTTCAAGGAGGTAGAGCGGAGAATGTCTGCTGAAAGAAACAGGTAGAAGGGTGGGGGTGGAAGAAAGAGATAGTAAGAATAAGGGAGGATGAGTGTGAGGACACAAACGCCCGAGCGGGTGCGAGACTCTTGCAGTTTTTTTTTATCGTCGTGCCCACTGGCGAGAGAGCTTCGTTCAAGTGCGTGTTTTTGAAGAGGGTGAAGTTGGAATGATACCAAACATGTCCTGAAGTGAGAAGAGCGAAGCGAAACGTGTAATAGAGATGACGGCGTGGTTTCAAGCGTTGGGATTCTATTCCGCATACCAAGCTATATACTTAATGCAATATGGCTTCCTAACACCAATTGCCAACTTCTACAAATTTAAGTAATGTTTCAACAAATATTAATAATAGTCACACAAGCGACTACTTACTGAAAAAAATAGAAGTTAATAATACAACGGCCTAAGACACTAAAGTTATATTCGTTCCACACACTCGATGCAGAAGGATCAGAATAGTGTCACACGAGCAAGTGAATTGAATTGATGGCTCATGTTGGCGATAAATTTAAGTTTTCAGAAATTCGAATGTCCTGCCAACATAGCGCGAGGTAGAAATATCATTACTCGTATGGACGATGGCGAAGTACAAGCGTTGGCTACACTGTGTGCGAGCCCTGTACCAACATTAAAGCATCTATTTTAACTCAGCTTCCGAGTACCTACACGTGCAGGAGTGTTTGCAACGTCAACGGCCAGGTGAAAATTGCGACAGACCTGAACTCGAACCCGGGACTTTCTGCTCTGACCGCAGGTTGCTATCCACTGCANATAAGAGACAGGTACGCAACGTTGCGAACACACTCCTCCACGAGTAGGTACTCGGAAGTTGTGAGTTTAAGTTTGCATCCACCGCGAAGGTTCGCGAAAACCGGTATTAAGAGCTACCAGCATTGGAACCGCCTGCGGTCACTTATCCCCTGAAGGGGTGTGTGACGCAGGTTCACCGCATCAGGGCATGTTGAAGTTGTTTAGGGGTTTGGGAGTCGAAGTGGGTGGTTCAGTGGATAGTACACCTGCGGTCAGAACGCAAATTGCGGGTTCAAGTTCCGGTCCTTCGCAAATTTTCACCTGACTGTTGACGTTGCATCAAAGCAGTCAGACTGGCAATTAATAAGTAAAAATAATTCAGCAGTTTCGAACTGTCTATGACTATGTCGAAAATAATAAACTAGGATACTGCTACTTCTTTACAATAACATAATATTTACAATGATTTGGTCGATGATTTGGTCGCCGTAGGTAAATATGTAAAGTGCAGTGATTAAAAGACTTTGTGTAATTGGAGATTGATAATATCGTAAGCTGATAAAATTCTAGACAAGGTAGAAGAATTTTTAAGTTTCTCAATAATTATATTTTTTTAAATATTTCCAAAGCAGGTACTTTTAAATAGACCAATCAATCTAATAATAATTAAGAAGTGAATTAAGACGCTATTAGAGCTAGGGTATCGTTCATTTTCCTCTTTCCTCTTCTTTTTTTAAAATGTTTTTAGCAAAGAGATGTGTTGGGATTTCAGTTTTGAGTNTAATATCGTAAGCTGATAAAATTCTAGACAAGGTAGAAGAATTTTTAAGTTTCTCAATAATTATATTTTTTTAAATATTTCCAAAGCAGGTACTTTTAAATAGACCAATCAATCTAATAATAATTAAGAAGTGAATTAAAATGTCAGAGTTGTAAATTGACAGAGTTGCAAAGAGTTGGATTGTCGAGACAGAAAACATAAGATGGGACTAACACTCCACGTTAGTGGAATCATTGAGATGTATGATTGTTTTCTTTATCATTCCTCTAATTGTTTTAAAACACAATAATATGAATCAGAATGAACGAAGGGAAAAAATGATTTAATTTCTATGTATCGGTTAATAGTATAGTACAATCAATATTCAGGAACTCGCTTGTCTCCTTTGAAATACATAACAGCATGTAACATAACAGCATGGCAGCTGAGCGCAACGGTTTCGTCATTTATGCATCTCACCTCAAAGGAAAAAGTGAAATATCTTTCTCAAATGTCTACTGACTACAGACAAATGTGATTTAAAAAATACTACGAAAAATTTTCTGTAAATCAAAGTAATCTTCTGCCAGTTTCGTGAGATATGTCTTTCGAGTTAAAATCACAATAACTACATTTTACTCTGATTATTTACGCCAATTTCAGATATTGCAGTGGTTTAAATCAACCGATGTCAGTTCTATCTGAACTCAAACGAAAGGTGATCTCTTGTTTACTAGAATTTCCTGGCATTGCTTTTCTTCACTCCCGGTATCTCATTTTCTTTCGCTGTCTTCGTCATGTGGAATGACTTCGAGACGCGGCTAATGACGTCGTCGTGAGGGGGAAGCTGCATATGACTCCATTACTGGCGTGCGACGTTAATGCTGATGGAGAGTGATGGATGTTGGAGGCGCTCAAATATTAATCTTCGGCGACTTCCGAAAGACAGGGTTCGTATAGAAAGATCGGATGGTACGATAGTGGCCATGTTGGCTGGCTACGATCAATTCGATAAATCAATTCAGATGTACGATAGCCACGTACGCAATTCTCACGGGCTGTTTTTTTTGTTTTTGTTTATCATTTTGAGCTCGGACTATATGAAGGTATATCTCCTGTACAGCGTGATCAGGGGCGGATCCAAAGGGGACACGGGGGGCGCGTGCCCCTCCCAAAAACGAGATGGAAATAGAAAAGGAAGTTTTTGTTTTACTTCGAGAAAAGATTAGTGCACTCATTGAAAGCAACGAGGCGAACTACTAAAATGTGTGTCAAAAGACGACTTCAGATGTCTCAGTTTGCTTTTACAGATTTTCCATCCCAACGTGAGAGCATAAGCATAGATGGGGCTGGTGTTTTCAGTATACTCGATCTCCGGCGACACTCTAAGTCAAGTATCTAAAAGTAAATCACCTAGATAAAATTTACAATTAAAAGATAATCGATTTAGTGTAAATTATGAATAAAAGAAAATAAATAATTTGATATGAAATGATGGTGCTTCCTTAGTACAACGATGGAAGTGTTTTCTTAGTGTTCTTATAAAATGTGTGATAGTAACAACATTCGTACGATTCGTGAATTTAGGAAAAAACGTTTCTTCGTGGGCCCTTCCCAAAATCAAATCCTGGATACGCCCCTGAGCGTGATCCCGAATTCTTCGTACAAACTTAAAGGTACAGTACACTGTTACAATCATTTATGGTAATGGAATGTGAGGGCGCGAGTAACACAGTGACGCGCTAACACAAGAAATAAGGGATGAAAGGAAAGGCAAAGTGTGTATTGACAAGTGCAATGTTTACAATAACTGCACCGACATACGTGCTTGGAGAGTAGATGGAGCGATTGGCGTACACAGTCGAAAGATACCAGGTATTTCACATTTCTCTTTCCTCTCGTGTATTTCCTGTGTTTGAACCTCGACGCGTCTTTTGCGCCGATACAATAAATGTGTCCTGTACAACCCTTAATGTTCGTACCTTGAATTCGGGATCATTCTGCATTTGTATGATGACTTTGATGGGTTAAGGAAGTAGTTCCCTATGGGTGTGTGCTGTGACCAAGGGTGCCAAGATACATTTAGTCAAGATTTTGTCGAGAAATAGTACGACATCGAACGATGAACGTGTATTAATACTAGCTGATTGCCCGGCGTTGTCTCGGATATTTCTTAGACTTTTACTCAGGAAGAAATAAAATCTATCTATATTGTAAGATCAAAATACTTTTACTTACTGGTCTTTAAAAACATGTACAGCATCCTAATTTTTCAAATTTACTATAAGACAAATTGAATACAAAACTTCACTGCATACACTACGGGAGCCGCAACGGTCGAGTTTTGCTTCCGAGGCATGACGCGCCTGCACCATTTTACTAGAATTTTTGTAAAATCTGAACTGTTCGTCGCAATTTTACGATTTAAAGACGTTTTTGTCCTTGTTAAAACCCATTAAATTTGATGATAATTCATTTTTTCCTTCTCAAAGTACTCTCTTAAATTGAACTATTTTAACACTTTAGTTTTAATAATGTTTAATCGATAATTTAGGTTAATTTCTATAGATAGAATATGCTGTCGCGAACTTTTTTGTAGAACTCTTTGAGGCAAACAATATTGCTATTCACAGTTGTCGCCTATCTCCAACCGTTTAGAGAATATCATTCTCTCTTTTCCCGATTTTATCGACATTTATCTTCAACTTCATTTTTACCTCTCTTTTCACACATTAAAAAAAATAAAAGTTTGCCTATGTTCATCCTCGCCATCTTAACTACCTCCTACGATCGGTTCAGTGGTTTAGTCGTGATCAAATAGCAGACAGACAGACACATTGACTTTTCGCGTTACGCATTTATATAATAGTATGGATAAAGTGTAACAGAAGTTTTGTGATTTATACGTACCATAAGCTATTTAATAATAATAATAAATTTATTGTCAAAAAACAGTACAGACTGCGTATGACCAAATATGAGTATTTATGTATTGTGACGTTTTAATTTCTGAAAGTTGGAAAAATGAAAGTTATTTTACAAGAACTAATGAAGATTTGCAAAGAAATAAAAATATTGTTGCAAATAAGTTTAATAAAAACCCATCAATTACAATTTAAGAATATATAAAATGAAGGAAATACAAT
>NNCF01135379.1:24330-35575 GCA_002313205.1 Laupala kohalensis | reverse complement strand
AAAAAATCCACCTCTACCCGAAGAAAAACCTGGACAAGAGATTGCATTGCGTTCCATTTCTGTCTACTGCAATGAATTTGACACGAAGACATTAAATGGTTAATTTCAATCTTTCAAAATGTTCAGTATTATTACTTTGCTTTATTTACTTTCAAATTTGTTGACACGTTTACTTTAAATGGCAGCATCCAACCATCTGCGAAGTCAGAGTTGGTTATCTTAATTCCTTTGGAATTATAATTTTCGTCTTTCGTTTCTCCGCTTCTCAGCAACGCCAGAGAAATGTAGCTGAATGCCTTCTACATTTCGCACAAGTATTCACGTCTCCCCATGAAAGATCCTCGACTTCCAACTTGCAACGAGTTAGAATCCCACCCAGTCCGTGTGCAGAGTCTAAAAGGCAGAAAACGTGGCAAGGCACCGGATGAAGATGGCTGAGCGAGTTTCCTCAACGTTTCTCGTAATCCGCTACGTACGCAATTACTGCGGTGTATGTTAACCCTCACTTAGATATATTTTAAACATATATTTCATGTCTCGTTACCTAGACTTTGTGAACGATGAATATTTTCATGAAATTAGTGATGCAAAACCATTACACATTTTTTCTCGTATACGTTTCTCCGTCTGCAGCATAGGGTGACAAAAAATATCTTTCAAGTGTTGTTTAAATGTAATTTCGTTGTAGACAGAAACTGATGTGTTTTCGTATCTGCACTACGTTCGCTGTTCTGTATATTTTGTCATTATCATATCTTTCATTTCAGTTTACGAAACGTGTATTCTACGTCTCCTTAGTCCATTTCCACTGCGAAATATTATTCAAGAATAGTAACCTAATGTGTAAGTGTAGCAGACAGAAATTATTTTACTGCGTCTATACCAAATTTTCAAGCGAAATACCGCTAATGCGGATGTAATGCATACTAATTGTACTTTAAGTATCGAAATTTAAGCAAAATCGTTGGAGCCGTTTTTGAGAACTATTCAAAAGAGTACTTTGCCCTTCATGTAAAGTACCCTTTGTTTTAAAGTAAAAAAAAAATTAGATCACGTGCATAGACAAGTCAATTCTACCGTAAATACCGAATATGAATTAAATATATTCATCTATTTACTCAGAATCTCTGCGCACAGACGGACGGACGTTATGCTAAAAACCACTTTTTCAGTATGAGGGATCACCAAAACGGATATTATACTACGTATAAGAGAAAGTAACAAAATCTCAGTGCTATACTTACTGGTGGGATAGGGAAACGGTTGTATCTTCAACGTGATCAACTCGCTAAACTCCTCCTCGCAGCGAGAGAGAAGTAACGAGTTGTAAACAAGGGAGTTAAACTGTCGTATGTCTGCTGCTGGAGATTGTCTGACGTAGCTCCACTTTCCCAGACGGCATGCCACGGCACCCTCACAAAGGATGCTCTAAACCCTTTGAAAATCTAACTTCTGACACTTCTTTCAGCCAGAGGTTAGAGACAAATCCCTCTCTACGTCACAGTTGGCATATTAATAACTGTCTGTTCTACGAATCAGCTGATGTAGGTGGCAGCATCCAGACGTAAACTCGTTAAGATTCTGCTGACACACCTACGTATCTACAGCGAGAGGAAGAGTCGAGGGCAATCTCACACGGGACTGGCATTGGCTCCTGCACTTTCACGTGACCTTTAACCTTCCCCCTCCCCATTACTCTTCTTCCGCTGCGAGTACTGTAAACCTCATATTGTAGTAGCACCGTTAATTTCGAACTTTTTTACTATCTCATTCTGTGAATGTTTTACATATCATGTATCAAATTTATCTTATATAATTAAACGATCCAAATCTATGTTTCTGTTATTAATATCCATAAATTTTTGAAAATAATGAATGCTTTTTGTGATCTTATGTGTCGATCAGTCTCGAAATTGATGTGATGTACAGTAATGTGGTGCAGAAATATGTACGCAGATACATATCAATACTCAACATATTTAAATAATTTTCAAAATTTTGAATTACAAAAATCAGGAATAGCATTCGGGAAGTAAATGGTGTTGGAATTTGGTGTACATAAAAAAGACTCTTCTTCAAACTAAACAAGATTTCATCGTTTCGTTTGTGAGTAACCGAATAAATAAAATCGTTGAAACATTCACTCATCGGACATAATCGTGAAATAGAGGGAATATATTCTCCTTTACCCAATTGGATGATATTTGAAGAAATGTCTGTTCTTCATACAATACTAGTGTAATTGGAACGTTAGAAGATAGATCATGGAAATATTTAAAATAGGTTTAAGTGAAATTAGAAATCGACTATTTATGTCCATTATATAATCGAAAAGTAAAATATATCATAAGACCTTCTTTGGGCGAGATGTTACTAACATTTTTAGTAACAACGATTCCCCTTAAAATATTAAATTTAATTTGGATTATTTTGGAGGGGGGGTAGTGACACTGACAGGTTGATGTAGGCAATCCGGTTGCCTGTGTATCCGACGTCTGATAAAATGAGTTAGTCTACAAAGAAGAGAATTAGCAGAATAATATACTGGAAGGTATTGCCATGTAATTGCCATGTAATCGCATTCCTGAAATATTTCTGGTCGTACTTTGTCTCCCCTTTAAAGGTATTATTAAACTGTTTTTTATATTTTTTCTAAATTAAGAGGTTTTTAACGACTTTTTGTGAGAGATTTATACAGAATTATGTGTATCATTTATCATATTTAAGTAAACTTAATTCAGGGAATGTTTCAACGAAATAAAACTTATTTTATAATGACGAAAAGTGTTTTAAAATTTTTAATTCCTTCAGAACAGGAATTCCTACTTTCTTGTTAATTCCGTCGGTATTTTGACTCGCTCCATGCAAACGTGACCAAGTTTTGAAGGCGAGTCGACATGCCATCGGTCTCTCGCCAGAATCCATTCGCTTCGCTACTCTTTGTTTCCTCGCGGAAAGAGAGAGATGCGAATATTATTTTCACAACTTTAAGTAGCTTCATGGCCCCGAGCTGCTTACAATATTTTGCCGCGTATCCGTATTTACCCGTCGTCGCTATCTTCACCCCACCCCCACCACAACCCCTAAGGGGGAATATTAAAGTTTTTAACTTCAGTTTCATCAAGCAAACTGTGCAGAGTGCAGTTGCGGATCTGTGAGGAGGGAGCTGAGCTGCCCAGTGGACGTAAACTCTTAACAGATAAGGTTCATACTGAAAATTGATGTTAATCGATGGCATACTTTGTAAAAGCGTTACCAGATTAATTAGTAGTTATTGTTATTAATACCATATCAATAAAATAAATAATACTAGATTAATAAAATTAATAACTTTAATAAATAATTCTTATTGTTAATAATATTACTAGATTAGTTTTATGTGTACTCAACTTTGGCACGGTTGTGTACATTAATTCTGTAGCCCCATCCTTGCCCGGGTTTTTCACCGGTTTTCCTTCGGGTAGAGGTGGATTTCTTATACAGGTTCTCTAGGCTTTGTCTAGAGGCGTGTTTATTGTAACAATAAATCGTGAATTTAGTGTTTTTTCAACTCTTATGATTTTTAAACACTATACTCAGAATAATCTATAGTTCGATAATAACTTGTACATGTAAATTTACAAACATATTTGCGTTAAATTACAAACATATTGACATTATATATGTATTATAACTCGCAGCTAACTTTTTATCTTATCTAGGAACTTTTGCTGAAATTTTTGAATCCGCCTCTGCCTTAGGGCCCTTGATCGGAATTGATGGGATGGTCCCTTGCTTGCTTCCGGAGAGTAAATTAGTTTATTGTCCTCCACGTGGTCATACGCAGTCTGTACTGTTTTTTGACAATAATTTTTTTATTATTATTATAGATTGTTGATTGTTAATTATTGATTTGACGCAGTTTTTAAGGTAATATTTATGAAACGACCGTAATTTTTAACAAAAATGCTCCCTGGTTAGAACCCCTCTCCCCCTTGAATAGATCCGCCAGTGTGTGAGTGCAATGATGGAGTTGCAAGTAACACTCAGGGCCAAAGGACTGCCCTTTGAAATTGTTCCAGTGATCTTGCATGGAAGTTCGAAGCAGACCCTGCAGCAGGGGAATCGGGACGCAACGGGGCGAGTCGGTCTAATTACGATGAGAAGATTGATGCTACTGATACTCTTCCAGTCAGAAGCACAAAGACACTTCCAATATTTTTATTACCTAGGTACCGGAGGCGATGATCGGGAATTGGAAATAGGGGACGAAAAATTCGTATCCGATGAACGGAGCCGGGAGATAATATTTATATATGTGAGAGTTATTGTCCATATTTGTCCATAGGGATGTTTGGTTTTTTTTTGCATTTAGGCCAAATAAAACAAAGAATTTTTTAATTCGTGCCGACATTTCGAACTTCAATTTTGGTCATCATCAAAGCGAAATGAACTACTTAAAAATACATAAAATCATCCACTTGGACGATTCAAAGCAACTTGTGATCGATTTTGGTGTTTGGAATGGGCGGATGTTTTGTATGCGTTTGAAGTAGTTAATTTCGCTTTGATGATGATGACCAAAATTAAAGGTCGATACGTCGGCATCAATTAAAAAATTCTTTGTTTTATTTGGCCTAAATGCAAAAAAAGTCCCTATTGATAATATTTCTACTGCTATCCTTCGCCGCATCATGTGTTACGCATTGTCACTCGGGCCGTTCCTACTTACCCGATGCTTAACGAATCTTTCAGTAGCATGACTTTTTATGGGTATTTTTGTTTAATACTCTTTTTTGATAATTAAAAGTGTTAATCTTGGGAGGACATTTTGTTCCCCAGCACTGTTT
This sequence comes from Laupala kohalensis, assembly GCA_002313205.1. NCBI lineage: Eukaryota > Metazoa > Arthropoda > Insecta > Orthoptera > Trigonidiidae > Laupala > Laupala kohalensis. Next base: position 30,746 of record NNCF01135379.1, on the reverse strand, counting down.
TCCTGTAATATTTTTTAAATAAATGATTCTTCAGTCTGATATTTTTATACCTAACTGTAAGAGTATTTTGTGTAAGAGGAAAAAAAGTAACAATATCTTTCATAAACAATTGGTTTTCCTTGCCGGGTAGATTATGTTCCCCTTACGTAGAGAAAAGAGAAGAAAGAGAAAACTATGGATGAACTCTCGGTATCGCTACATTCGTCTGCTCATCAGCGATTGGAGTAACGGGCGTGGATTAAAAGCTTATGCGCTTCTCTGAATAGTCAATATGACTTTGAGGCAAGTTAGATAATAATTATCAGAAAAAAAATGAGAAGAATGTGAACCTAAATATGATTTAAAATTTTGAAATGTCGCTGTGAAGGCATTGTAACCGAGAGTTATCCCTCTATGCCCCATTCATTTATTTATTTTTTTCTTTCAGTCAAACGTTACAATCTCATTTGATCAATGAATGTATTACGACCACAAATATTTTAAATAGTGAAGTAAATTATACGAATTTACAATACAATTAAATATTGAACAACAATGTTAGTAAATAACACAAAATGACATTAGCATTAAATACAGTGAGACGAAAAAAAAGTGAAGTAAAATAAAATATTAAGACAATATACAATACACAACTGACATCTTGTAATAAACACAAATCTTTTGAGGCAATATTTTTTTAAGTCAACGTCGGAACAAAATGATGGAAGAGTAAGAAAAATAAAAATAAAATATTTTTGGAGAGATGGAGATATCACGGGGATAAGGTGAAGGGAGTTGAAGAACGTGTACGAATTGTACGTTGCTCTCATATTTTCTACCAGCCCTGTGTTTATATTTCGCGGATCCTGGCGTTATCGTAAAGTATCTCGGTTGATTTTGAGAAAACATTTCATTATGCGCCGTGAAGTCGTATAGTGATATGGAAGGAAGAGTAATTAACGGAGAAGAGAAAGGAAATAACGAATGGCAAATAGAACGGGACGTCGGAACATCAAAAGGCAGAGATTTGTACCAATTAACGCAAAAGCTGAATAATGCAGAAAGACGTATGAAGTGGTTCAGTCCGAATGCAGAAATTACAGAATTATTAACGTGTCATGGAGACTTCCAGAGATATTTGAAAAGATTTAACCGACTAGATGATGACACGAGTGATTGCGGACAAAATTCGGAAACACGTGAACAAGTCTTTTGGGAAGATGTTTATACGATGGGGAAGAGAGAGAGAGAGAGCAAGATATCTCAGAAGAATGGAAACTGTAACAGTGGTGATTTCTCTTTCGNTTGGTAGAATATATACCCCAAGTAGACTTCTGCGCACATATTATCTACCAGTCTTTATCGTATTTTGTGAAACCAGGTGTTATCATAATGCATCTTGGTTGAATTGGGAAAAACATTTTATCGAAGGACATCTTTATATAGTTTGGAGAAGGTGTCTTTTTTTCCACCCCCGTGTGTTGTATGGAGACGTGCAGCAACTCGAAAGAACCTGAACTCATCAAAAGCTTTAATTGGTCGTGACAAGGAAATAAATGCGTATGTTTGTGCTTCTTCCTCAGGAGAGGAATCTAACGTCAAATATATAGACGAAGAAATTAACACACAATGTGTGAGTTATAATGAATGTTTCTCTTGTGGTTTATGAGAGAGATGAGGATGCGTTCCTTGCTTGCGGTCACACACAATTTTGAAATTAAAGAAGGAAAAAAACAGTTCCAATATAAAAAGAACTTACACTAAAGTGAATTTCATGCTATTGGAAAAGGATACACACCCCGAACTTGTTTTAAGGCGGGGTCCATTTTGTACCCCACTTGGCTCTCGCCGGGACTAAAATATATGTGCCCTCCTATTATAAGATTATAAGGAAAAGAATTAGATGATAAAACTATAGTTTTTAAATGATAATTTAATTTCACGCATTAGATGGTTAGATTCAGGGGGCTTAATGGGAGGTAACCTCCCCCTCTTCCTAAACGTTGTCCTTGAGAGGGACTATTTTTTATGCTGAGGATAAAAATGTACAAATGTGGGTAGTGAAAACGTTGTCAATATAAGACAATCAAGAAAATATTGTTCAGTCTCAATATTTTTGAAAACACGTTACATTCACATGACAGCAAGGGAAAATATCTTAACTTTTACGCATTTCGCGAAGAACGAGCAATCGAAATTACCTTTTAGGATATGTAAACAACATTTGNTTTCACTGTCCCCTGCCTCTAAACCATACAGACTTAAAGATGAACACACAACATAACTTTTTTAACCGGAATTCTTTCCTTAAAACATATTCATTTATTAATCCTATAGCTTATGTATAGAAATCAGTTGGTAACGGATTCAGATGAGTGCAAAACAGCCGACAGAGCTTTTTATACGAAAAAAAAACATTGTCGACTTAACAATGTATTCTAAATAGGCGCATGAAAACGACACATAAATAATATTCAACTCATTTGATGGTGAAAATCCAAATAATATTGTTGATACAAGTGCTATATGTTTTCCGTTCTATGGGGAAACAAAATCAACGTTAATATAAACTGCTTATTGAGATTGGGTCGAGAGAAAAAAAGAAGAAATAACACTATTCCGCACTGCCGACGTTTCGAAAATTCATATTTTCTTCTCCAGGGCTACTCACAACAAGGTCTACAATTAGCCGATATTCTAATTTTCTAGCAATAAGTTAAACACTGAATAATAAATTTAAAAAAACACACACAATACAAAACATACCTGTATAAATTCGCAATACAAGAACTCACTCATCACACATCGATGACGAAACTTTCTCGCATTCCATCTCGCATACCGTAACATACATATCTTCCCATCTGCGTACTACATACCACTGAGCCAAACCCTCTCGTGCTTTTACAAACAACTGTGCATGACGCGAGCTCCACCGAGCAAATATTATAAAATTTGGAGTTAACAATATGGAGTATACAAATAGCAATGTTATCTTTCGTTGAAAATTGAACGCAAGTCGACTACTTGATGAATAAACGTGCGCGAATGCATTGGAGCCATTGCGTTGTGGACGAAGTTTTTGTCGATGGAAATTATTTTGCAGATTAGTTTCCGTCGCAAATACTATTTACTGAAAATGAATGAATATGTGGCGACTGCGCAGCAGGAGGCCTTAGTCACATATTAATTTTTCGTAACGCGTTTGCTATAAACACTTGCAGTTCGTTTGTCTCACTAATACTAAGACACGGTTAGCAACGCAGTGTTTACTATGATCTAGAAGATTCGTGGTGAAGCTTCTGCTTTAATCGGATGTCATTTTTAGACATTACTGACCGTTACTACTATCAACAAAATGATGTACAATAAATAATGTAGCCACGAACTAAATTCATTACAAATGGAGCCTTCGAAGAGTCGCTCTTCAACTCAATTGTGGTGTGTCGCTTGCGCCCTTCAATGATTCGTAAGTGAAGCTACGATTATGACGCTAACGTCGTAGAGAGTGCGTGCGCAGTGATTGTGTTTCATCAAACGTTCGCCAAAGCAAACACTGTCGGTGGATTCCTAAAACGAGGTTTGAGCGCCATTCTCAAGCCATGACTCGACAAGGCCAGACCTTGGCTGAGGTAAGTTTGAAACCGCGTCTCGCAGTTCGTTGCTACGCGATTTGAGGTTAAAGAGGTGTCACGTTTTAGGAGATTTGATTCTATCACGGAGAGATTCAATAATTTGAGAACGCTGCATGGAAGAAGAGCAATAATAGAAACATTACAACTATACGAGTAAAAATTGCGAAGATTTTAAATAGTCATAGGTAAATGTCATCGGCATTTCTGCTGTATTATAATCCACGTTTTTACTCACGGAAGAAACTGACATGGTTTCTTCTACCATAAAGCATCATACCATAATCAATGGTCTTATTAAATTTTATTTATAGATTTTGTGCAAATAACACAGTCTACTCAGTGGAGGATTATTAAATGGTATTCTTGAGGGTTTAGTTCGTCTTGTGAGAAGACAAAATTTCAAACGAAAACAATTTTGTTTAACTAATAGATACGCGCGTACTAGAATAAAAGTGTTTGCAGAATTATAAAGATACATTTTCTGTTTTCATTCAGTTTTTTGTAAATAGAAGTCTCTTCATTTCTTAGTACAAGTTTTCATATTGTAATCGTAAAAATTGTGAGTACTTTAGCATGTACGAGAAAGTATATCCACAAATATAACTTTTAATTGGATTTCATAGCACTTCTTATCTCAAGAATATTTTGTAGAAACATGTAATGTTTTAAATAAATATATTGTCGGTAATTACAAAAATATCTTAAATGTTTAACAGGTCTAATAGATAAGGATGATGATGATCATCATAAAAACAGTAATGTGTTTCAATTTATTATTGTTATAATGAAAACAGCCATTTTTACTATTACTTTTAATATCGACTTGCGACACAACGTAAACTCAACATTCAAAACATGGCGTTCGTATTATGACGCGTTTTGTACCAAACTGGGAGAACATTGTGTACGCTTTTCGTATTCATTATGACTTCAGGACTCGAGAAGAAACCAGCAGGAAATGAAACGTCCTGTTTATTTATACCACAACACCAGCTTCTGATTTACACAATTCCAACTTAACAATTTCAACTAAATCTCTCAATAGAATCTACAGTTGAAAATGAACCAATAACAGAGTTAAAACGGAATGTGAATGCACCAGTATTTACGTAGGAAATTACATTTTTTTAATTATATATTTTAATAAGTTTTATTATAAAAATTCTATTATTATTTGTAAGTAACTTTTTGTTTTCTTTGATAATGATGACGTGACCAAAGTATTCGATAGTACTATGGAGGTTTTGTGAGCCATAACTAAAAGTACCAATTTATTGTACCTCCTTTTCCAAGGGCTTTTTTCTCGATGTTGCCATGTATTCCTGTGCCGCTTTGAATGAAATGAGATGAATGAAAAGGAAGCACAATAATATAATACAATAGGTCACTATCCAAAACAAAAAAAAACAGATCAACAACTTAACTCCATTTTTTTACAATTAGTAGTAGGTAAATGTTTTAAATTTTGGTCTTTTGCTCCGACTATTGAAAAACACTGTTTTGGTTCGTAATTTATTTACGCCGTTGTGCAGTGAATGCCCGACTTTTTTATTTCATTTTCATTTCCGAAAGGTGGTATTTCACTATAACTATGAAAGTACAACGGCACTTGTGCGGTGCGCTGTGGTGTCCAATATACATTTAATTTCTCACTTCGTCTGCATCTGAAGGTTCCATTTCTTTTTCGAATGTTATCCCTCACTTTCTTTGCATTCGTGTGAATTGAATGTCTTCTGTTCCGTTGTCTGCTTCTGACGTGTGTGACGTGGCACGTAACTCAACTAGGGATGCAACGTGCTGGGAACGTAAGACAGCTACGGTCTCCCTAAAAAAAAGAGACCGAAAAAATATATTACAACATTAATAAATGTTTATACAAACATTATTGCGGTTTGGTGGAATATTGTTTTAAAACTCCTTGGCCTACGCTTTCACTAAGTGATGAATGTTACCTTCATCAGGTCTATTTACAAAAGAATCCAAATTAAGGGGTGTTAAAACATTCTACAGTTCATACCATTACCTCATCTGTCCTACTGACTATACAATCAATGCAATAATAATGTATTACCAAAAAATGTGATTGAAATGAAGTTATTATTTTAAATAGCCTTGCGCCTGAAAAAAGAATAATCATTATCCATAGTACACGGGCGAATAATGAACGACATGGTTATGAAAAATATTAAGAGAGATGAAATGCGAAGATTTTATTTTTTTTAACGATTTATCTTCGCGAACCAGAGATGATATAAAAACGTGATAAAAGAGAATAAAAAATTAACAAATTGAAAATGAGAAATATTATATGGGCTCTTAATAATATCATAATATCTTATACATTAAGATGAACTTTTGTTTGGATCCATCCCTTTACATTTCATCCCTTTGGGCACCTATTCATATCTATCCTGGTTCTATACCTTAGCCAAGTAAACCCTAAGTTCCTTTTTGGGATAGAATACATACTTTTTTAGTATTTATGCAAATATCACATCGGCAAAAAACAGTAAGAAAACGGAATTTGTTTACTTCTGGTTGACAGACGCAGATCAAGTCGCAGATCAAGGAAACAAGAGTGGCGCTTCCACAGTGGCAGTTTACGAGGGAAGTAATCAAGTGCTGTGACATTGTGACATATAATTTAAAAAATCTATAAAAAGATCTGAAGAATAATTTGAATTTCATTATGATGTATCTTCTGCATCACGACAAGAAGAACACTCCAGCTGCGATATTGAGGGTATACTTTCAGCTAATCTTCGAGAGACACCGGGTCCATTTTCCTGTGTTTACAGACGG
>NNCF01135374.1:74837-137380 GCA_002313205.1 Laupala kohalensis | reverse complement strand
AGAATGAATAGATTGGATAATTATTCAAAACTCACAATATATATATCGATTTCCCTCACTGACTGCTGCTCACAAGTCGCGCAGAAATACCTTACCATAAGCGGATGTGCGAGCGAGAAGGCTATATCTCTCAGTGTCTTCTGTCTCATGAAATCACGAACAACCGACAGCAGAGATTGTTGGTTCTATTTATCTGTAACTCTAGGCTTGTGATCGAACAAACCCCCATTTGCTCAACCAATGAAAACGGAAATGCGGGAAAGAACGTTCATGTTCGTTGAGTGGAGGGAAATTTTCTCGTTTGCACGTCGATGCATATGTTTGCCGGGACCATTGGTGTAACTTCTGGACCGTACCCACCCCACACAGATCTGGCGCCCATCCCAGGAATTTCCGTTGAGAACAGATTCATGGATGGTATTATTTCTGACTCGAAAAAGAGTAATTTATTTACAGAAATCTTTTTTGGAGGTATGCGTCTCTCGCGTCTAATCAGAAGAATGAGAGACAAGCAGTTACAAATAGTACTACGATTGTATTACTATTACTGCAAGGTTAGGCGTGAGTTCACCATATTCCTATATCCACGTAGCCTACGTCCTGGGCCCATCCCAGAAAAAGGTTCGATCTGTATCAGAAGGAAAAGTTTTGAAGTTTGTCTACATGGAGAGGGAAGGTGGAGTGTTAAAAAAAGCGTGAAAAGTGTAGTGAGCCGTTTAACCGGAGACGCGACAACTTGGCTCACCAGTCAGATCGAAGGATGAGGTTTTTATGTGGGAGACGGATACCACAGAACGTCACTGGGTGAGCGTTTTAATGCATTGGGGACTGGTGCGATGTTCATAAGTTCACGATATTTTTCAAATTATGGCGCTTGAATGTTGAAGTGCGTCATTTATGTTTTCTCGTGAGATTTTGAATAAATTCGGAAATGGGCGTAATTTTATATTTCTTCTTAATACTACGAGTATTGGAGAATGTACCTAGCTCGGGTTTTTGCGCGACACGAATGAAATGCTTAGTGCATTGACGGGATTTCGGAAGGAAAGCGGCCCACGTTTGGCAAACGTAAACGCCTGCCTTAATACACACGGGCTTTGAACGCGCCGGAGATCTTCCTGTACCGGAAGATGAGGTAGGGGCTACGGATGCGTCGGTGCATGTTTTGGACCGCCAAGTGGCAGTGTTTATTGAAAATTAATTTACAATCGGAAGTGACGCCGAGATATTTAATAGATTCTTGCCCGGCTTACCTTATTTTGGTTACCTAAAATACTGAGAGATTGTGTTATGGTGGGACTTCTGGAAAATGAAAAGAGAAGCGCCTGACATTTGGTAGGATTTAACGTGTGTCCGTTAATGCGTGAAAATTCGACGAATTTGTCGACGGCCCGCTGCAAATGTTTAACGGCTCAGGTCTGGGAAGCGAATTCCGTATGACAATGCGCAACGTCGTCTGCGTAGAGAAACTCGCGGATCATTAACACGCTTGGCATGTATCTGGTGAAGACGGAGAAGAGCTTGGATGCGAGGACCGCGCCCCGAGACACCCCTCCGTTGACGGGCCGTAGGGTCGTGGCGAAGCACTGGTACCGCACTCTAAAAGTGCTTCCGGATAAATACAAAGTTATGAAATGTAGTAAAACTTCCGGGACGAGCGGTTTTAATTTCAAGATAAGGAGGGCCTGATTTACTTTATCGAAAGCAAAAGACAAAAAATACCGTGGGGAGGGAAAAATGTTGCTAAATGAAGTGTTTGCGAGATTGACGAACGACCTTTCCTAAAATCGAATTGCTCTGGATGGATCGCATTTGCGTCGTTGATAATTCGACTCAAGCGTGGGAGAGGTAGAGGGCAGCGGATTAGCGAGAGCGTCGCTGACTCGTACGAAGGAGTCCGTACTTGGTGTTCCCTTTCCTTGGAAGCGAGCCGAGAAAGAAGACCGGGCTCAGGGGACGAACGTTTAAGCTCCCTTAATGTTTTAGGTTTAGGTTGCGTTAAGGAGAAGATGAGCGTGACGAGCCTCGCTCTGCGAGAGAGGAGGCAACTTAGTCATAAGGCTCAAAACAGAATGAGCGGGTGCAGAAGGTACTGGGGTCATATGAGGCATGCGATGAATGAGCTAAAATATTGGCATCAGCGTGAGACGCAGACGCCTGGTCGACGGTATTGTCGTCACAACAAAGAATCTAACTCGATGCAGATACTTCGTAGAATCGGTAGCGCTACCCAGCGGGCGGGCGCGAAGCACGCAGCAGGAGCGCTTCTCGAAAGCAGCTAATGGCGTTTTTTTCATTCTGTTTGACTGCTCACAGCCTCCTTGTGTGTGCTCCTGTGGAATACAAGGAACTAATTTTATTATTTACACTTATTGCGTTTTAGATGTTAACGCAACACAACTCCGCATTAAGCGTATCCGTCCCCGCCACAAGGATACGTGTGTATATGTACTCTCTGGTCTATATGTATCTCGTAGTGCTCCTATTTTACTAATATACGCACTGAAAATTTAAAACTTTTGTTCTGTCGCAATTAGTGTTACTTATTTTTGTTGTCTGCATAGCGTATTTTCCATATTCTTTTATATAACTAGCTCTTCCTTGTACATATAATGGACAATCCCACAAAAGATGTTACAATGTCTCTTTTTCTTCTGCACATGGACAATTTCCTTTTTCTTTTAATCCAAACCGTATAAAGTAACCTACGAAATCCATCTGTCCCGTCATAAATTATACATTTTCCCTACGAGGTTCAAGCCATTTTTGTTCTTTCGTGCATATTTTTCATCCTGTATATAAATGAAATTTTTGTATTATAGAGATCCTTACGTAGTAGCGGCACGATACACATTTTTACAAGCAGAACAATCGCGTACTGAGTGGAACTAAAAGGTTGGCTAGAGAATGTAGCTTTGTGTGCGAATGCGGGAAGTACGGAGTCCTTAATTAGGCCGGTATTACACGGTCATATTTCTATGTCATATCTATGATAATACAACAATGATCATCACCATTGTGGGACAAGTAAAGAGACTATTACCGATGCATACCCCAAAACAAAAGGCTAGGTTAGACGCATAGCGATCCTAGTCTCAAGCTAGTTCAGCGATTGGCGGCTGTGAATGAGGTGTCTTGATGGACACATGGTATTTATTTTTTAGGTCAGACTTACGCGTCTAAGCAGAGGAGGCCAGTCGGTCGCATGACGTAGGTGCAAGTTACGTATAAATGCAGGGCATGGAGGAGGCCCACTCTCGTACGCTTGTACTCGACTCGACTTGTATTCTCGTACTCGTACCCGGACCGTTCTCGATGCCTGGAGCTCCCTTATTCCGCTAGTCGGAGGATCGCTTTGCGGCCCACGCCAGAAGAAGGACTTCATTCCTCGAGCCGGCCCTAGCCGCGTCGCTATTGCACGATCAAATGGCCAAGCCACCAACTGCCTCGGCCCACGCCGACTGTCTCCACGAATCTCTGCTGAACCGCCCAGGTTTGCCTCCGCGTAAGTATTAAAACACATTTTATCGCATCTGGAGTTTCACTCGAACGGAACATTTCCTCCCTTCCCTATCCTGTGTCTGACGTTCCTCAGGCCGGCAGCCGCTCGACGGTCCTGAGCGAACGCCACGACAGAGGTAACGCGTAGCACGGCAATACAATTGGAGACTAATAGCGAAATAATACGAATAAGTAAAAAATAGCAGTGAGAGAGCTGAAGGTGCTATTCCGAAACAATATATAGAATAACACATTGAACGGGCAAAATAGCAGAGAAAAATGCGGTCCTGTAGGAATTGTTACAAATACCACAGAAGGGTAAATGCTTCCGCTGCGATCGTATAGGCCATAATGAAGCCGTATGTCAGACGAAGAAGTGCAGGACATGGCAAGAACGTAAGGCTGAGGTGACCAGGTAAATGAAGTTCTGCAATAAAATGATGCCAAGAAAATCATGTTGACTTTGCACCTGAATCAACAACCGGTTGATTTCAGGTACATACCGGTTCACCTGTCGCCATCATAAATTTGTTAATGTTTAATAAAATTGACAGACCCAGAATAACAGCATGACGAAGGTGTCTGTGCATATGACAAAACGCAGATCCCGGACTAGTGGTGGTCAACAGATGTGAAACATCAAATATCATGGTCTCGATGTATTTGAGAAGTTTGGATTTCAGGATCAGGTCAATATGATGTACGAGGAGGAGTCTTATAAAAATAGATTTGACGCAGAAATACGCCGAGGTATTCACGGACAATCTTGGTCGGGTTACAGGTTTCCACATGCAAGTACAGCTGAGAGAAGGAACAAAAATCTTGTAAATCTAGACCGATGCATTAAGAGACTGCAAAGGTTTCGAAGGGTCTGCAAGAAGGATTTATTAAGGAACTGAAAAACCAGTGATTGGGCTACACCGCTTGTAGTGGTGAGAAAGACCAATGCTGAAGAAATATTGTGTGGAGACTTCAAATAGACTGTCGATGCTCAACTAGTGAGATTTTCCATTTCTAGTCCAGATGATTTATTTCAGAAACTTTCAGGGGGAAATATTTTATCTAAAATAGACCTGATACCTATTGACACCTGGAAATGGATGAAGAGTGTAGAATATTTCTTGCAATTAATGCGCTTGTAGGACTGGTGCAATATCCTCGTCTTTCCTTTGGAATAGCAACATCGGCAGCAATCTTTCAGAAGTTTCTGGAGCAGTTAATAACCCTTGTACCGGAATGTATTAACGACCTTCATAACATAGTGGTGACGGGAGCAACTAATGAAGAACATCTAATTTAGAAACCTCGCCGCAGAAATTGGGGCAGGTCAGCTTAAAAGCAACATTAGAGAAACGTGAGTTCTCTAAGTCTCAAATAAAATATTTAGGACGCATGGTGGAGAGCGAAGGATAGCAACCAATGCAACTAAGTGTGGAAGGAATGGGAAAGTTAGAAGCGCCACGGGATATGACACAACTGAAAGCATTGGACATTTCAAAACATGATGAATTTTTACTCTACCTGTGAGATTTTGAATATGGTTTTCTTTTGAAAATGTGTTAGCTCAGACTTCTCCCAAGTCCTAGGAGTTGGTGACTCAAATTCCCAGTAAATTTGAAACGATGGAGGAGCTTAGCATTTGCGATATTATTTTTATTTATTTCGAGATAATTTTACCCCAAACTGCATTCTTACATATGAACACAGACACGATAAATTATGTAACACTCTGATATGTTTGGCTCTGAATGGCATTGCTCGGTCAACACGAATTTGCCCAGTTTATTTAACTTGTATAATTTATATAATCGTTTACGCTTCTTTGACGTTTATTGTCTTCTTCATGTAAAAACAAAATAATGTACGTGTATTAGTGCAGGATTCCGCGGCTATTTTCGCTAGTATTTAAAACTTCTTCGGCGACATTGAGCCGTGTTTGGGTTCATAGTTTAACCTCAGATAATTCCGATTACAAATATCGACGAATCGTCGAGTTCCTTGCCGGGAGAAGACATGGTTCAATATCTGGGAGGCATTTTTCAAATTCTAAAATATTTTGCTGTTTTCTATAATGATTCAAAAATATATTTTACATATGCTTATGTTGCAGGATGATATGATGTGCTTTTCGGGACGTTTGCGAGGCCCCAGAATTGTGATTCCCCGCTGTGAACATGTAATGGGCTGGAACGATTTCTTGGGTCGGGTAGAAGATTGCATGGAGGCTATGGACTTCACATTACAGGCTATCTTTGGTGCTGCGGCGTATCATTTCTACGGCCCGATGTATTTCGCTACTGCAATTGAACAAGTAATGCGGGGAATCGTAGATGGTGAATCATTATACATTATTTAAATGAAATGAATGTTCTTGATTATTGTTTAAAAGTTAAGGTTTTAGATCGTTCCGCATTCTAATAATAATAATAATCATTGGCACACATGTAAGGCGTTGAAAACACTTATCCCATCTGTACATATTTATTCCGTGTACCCTACACGTGGAGAAGATATGTGATAAATTTCGGTCAGGTGAAAATTGTGACGAGCCGGGAATCAAACCCGGAACTCCTGCTTTGATCACAGGGGTGTGAACCACTACACCACCCGTTCGCCTTCCACAACTTACGGGTGGTTCTCAACAATTACTACCTCAGAAAATTAAACTAACTTGACACAAATGTGAATATTTGTAGACTGCCAATTATTCCTCGTACAGTTTTGAACCCATGTGACCCGTCTTTTCTTATCATATCTTTAGAAGTCTTGTTACTGCATCCTGCAACCACACAGTAACCCATTTTTCACTTTTACACTGAGTTTTCAACATACGAAGAACGCACGCACCATGCGTAACGCATACACAAAATGGCCGATGCCGAAAAGGATTGTAAGATCGTGTCCCGACCTGGTTATATCGACCTTGATACGACAAGCAAACACATGGTGGGAAGAAACGGCCGTAATTTTAAACGGTATAAGTGAAACTGACATTTGCGACTTATTGACAAACCCTCGTAGTTCAGAATATAAGAATGTATTATGACTTATTTCGGTACATAGTTTCTTATTAGAGGTAATGTTTCAATCCCACGGATATTCTTAGCTACTTTACGTCCTTCAATTTGTGTCAAGTACTTAGAGATATTTACGACTGGAATTTAAAATTAGGAGGTTGAAAGAAACCGTAAAATTTTATCTTTTTTTAAAGTGTTTCTGTTCTTTAAAAACAATTTATTAAGAACATGTTTTTGTAGAATAATTAAGACTATTTTCTTCTCTGTGTTTTGTGAGAAATAAGAATCATTAGAGACAATAATGTAATGTGAATTCATCAAAATGAGAACTGTGCGGCAATAAGAATTGAATAACTCCATAATCACAACAAATCTCCTAGTTGTATAACAAATGTGATTCATTTTAATCTGTTTGAAATTTTCAGATCATATAGATCCACAAAAATTAGTTTTTAAAACGGAAATTTTAATCATTTTTAGTGTGGTAGCTACTTAATAGCATTTATAATTTAGATTGAATAACATGAATATAGTAACAGCATTTTAAAAACTTTTTTCGGTACTTTGTCGATCTTTTTTGAACCATTCATTCATCTGAAGTGAACTGAAAAAGAAAACACGTGGGAGAAATGTCATAGAAATAGTATTGTCGAGATACAATGGATCGTTTGTTTGCAGGGACGCTGGGCACCGGTCCAGAGCGACGTGGCACTGAGCGTGGCTCTCGCGTCGGACGTCGCCATTCGGGCTACGTGCGTGTAGTTCCAGGCCTTCGTCGAAAAGTGACGCGCCGTCGCTCCTACGCCGCCGGCGGGTACTACCTTCGTCGTCGCGACTCTCGAGGCTTGGTGATCCCCGAAGGGACCGCCGGAGGACGCTCTCTCGGCTTGGGTCACGGCGGCAATCGCCGTAGGCAGCGTGAAGAGCAAGAAGAAATGAAAGTGAACTTCAAGTATGGGGCGGTGTTGACTCCCTCGACGCAACCTGCGGATGGCAGATGGACTGTGACGTGCGTCGTGGAAGCTCGGGTGGCATGCACTGTAGGGATCTTCGGCCGTGCCAGGATGGTTTCCGTCATCAAAGCCCCGAGTCACTGAAGGCGGAAAGCGTCGACTCTAAAGTCCTAATTGCCAAAAACTAAGAAAAAATGATGTATGGTGATATGAGATCACAGTAAATATATTAATAATGTGGAACATTTTCTTCTCCCCCCTGATAAATTCCTTCTTGCACCACTAGATTTCAGAGAAAGCTTACAAAAGAGTACTTAACTTACGAAGATCGTATGCATTTGTTTCGAGACGCTGTGTTTGGACCTCGCATCTCAGTAGGAAACGTCATGTTCAATTGCGATTGAGTTAGTTCAGAGGTCCCCACATATTTTTATTTCGTGGATCACTTGCCATGTTTTTTGGTTTTCGGTAGATCCCTGTTTATCTAACATAGAATTTTTGCAAATTCATCAACTTCAAATGTGTTTTTGACAGCTGGTATGGTGCTACTCACTTTAAAAGATTTAAATTTCTAACTGTGAGGTGAGAGACATAAGAAGTACGTGTTACTTTTACTACATTTTTAATCGAATTCAAATTAATACCAACCAAATTAAGATTTAGTATCTATTACATAAAATAACTACGCAAAAAATAAATTATTTTAGTGGAAGGCTAGTACCTCATGCTTTAATAACAAATTTTCCACATTTGGCATCAATTTAGTTAGGTTTAATCTCAAATCTCCTCGGTCAGTGATGTTCAGTCTATTTCATTCTTTTGTTAGGAGATTGGCCACCGCGCTGAAACCCCTTTCCACCAGGTACGAAGATGGACAAACAATTTTAAACTTTCTCGCGATATTCCATAATACGGGATAAGTAACAAGTATGACATTCACATAACATAAGTACACCATGTGGACTATTACATTCATGGAAAGCCAAAATTAAGGTGACGACCTGCTTCAATGAGATCCACTAACGTTCAGCCCCGAATTTTCTTTTTCGCTGACATGGACCCCTTGCAGGTCGTAGTCGACCCCTGGGGATCGATAGAGACAATTTTGGGTTTCAGTGAGTTAGATCAATCACAAGATTTTCTTGTATTCGTAAACTTCATCATGCTTAATGGGGTGTAAATCTTGGGAACCATTTAGCAATTTTGACCAATCAGGAAATGCATATCAGATATTGATTTACCTTCTTAATGACATCTACATTACAGATTTACATGGTTGTGTGTAGGTGTGTAACGGAATTCACATAATGTTTCTTTTGTGTCCCACTGCCGTGAAATCATTAAATACCCCAGCTGTAGTTTATTTAGATTCTATGGCGGTGATAGGGGGGATGCAGTATCCTTCCCCACTTTAAGGGGAAATATTAAATATTTTTTGCCTCGTGAAACAAGAAATTATATTAACAATTAATAAAGAAGTCGGATGTCTTGTCATTTATTTATTTCCTTCATTTTAAAACTATTATACTCCTACAATGTCACAGAATCGTACAGCACGTATCAAGGACATGCACAGCATCTGATAGGACGAGTAGCGGGGGTTGCAGCCCTAACAGAGTACAGTATGTTGTTTATGGACCCCCTCCAGAATTCTACTACTTTTGGTGTCCCGTGCTCTCAAAATTTCCAAACTCTAGCCAACGAGACGGAGCCCTGTGCGAAGTACGGAAAAAACGCACGAGTAATATTTACATTTTGAGTAAAAACAGATATGGTAAAAGGTAAATAAACTGAAGAATAAGTAATGAATTAAGTACTCTTTTCTGAGCAATCAAAACAGAGGGTGACTTGAATGCTTCCGTTATTTCACGACGTGAAAACAACCATTCCCACGTTCTCCTCATAACAATGTCTGTTGTAAAAATGACTCATCAGTGGACGGGCAGAAAATTTAACACCATTTATGTATATCGTATATTTTTGTGCAATTAAGTCAAATAACAATGTAAGATAGTAATGCAGACTAGAACCTTACGATGGCAAGACAACAGGAAAGGTTGCCATTCGATCAATGAAAAAGGAAAGAAGAGTGGACGACTGTCGGACGCAAAACAAGTCACATATTGCAACGATAACCTTTCTTCTAAAGTGGCTAGCCACTTTATGCAAGTAATGTTTCAAATAAATTTGTGCGAGTTTTAAATTCCGAGAAAATTCGCAAAAAACATATTTCGACTCATGCTGGATTTGTCATAGATGAAAAAAATAGTATTCATGAAGTATATTTTTTCGAACCCGGTGGGATTCGGGGATTTTGTCTTCCCGTGCTTGGGCGAGACTTGTCTCCAGTTTTTCTCGATATGTTTATGGAGTTTGGGGGGGGGAATAGTTCATCGATTGTTGTATTTGTAAATAAGAAATGTAGCGTACTATTGAAGCTTATCTACATGGAGCGATGGGGTTAAGGAGTAAGCTTATCTACATGGAGCGATAGAAGTAAGAGGTGAGTGGTAGGGTTTATTGTTAGCTGAGTTTTACCAACAACTTGGCCCATGTAGAGGTGTTAGTAGAAGTAGTTAGTGATAGTTAGAGTTATTGATACTAGGAGTAGGTGGATAGAGGAAGGAAGGTTTTCTTTTCAGTAGTCACAGCTGTACGAACTGGGAAATTAATGTGAAAAGCTACAAGTTTTCCCTTGCCCCATCGGGAAACGAACCCGGGATGACTTGGTGTTGAGCGACAACACTACCACCTGCGCCACTGCTGGGGCTATGTGTTTATCAATTGGTCGTAAGCGAGAGCTCTACTTAACGTTGATAGGGTAGGTTAATGAACACAAGTAGGTTTATATAAGATTTAAATTGAATATTTTCATATCACATTTCTTCTTATTTACATTTAATATTACTATCTGATCCCACTTTCCTACGAAGCAACGACAAGAAAAGTTTTGTTTCGTGTTCTTGTATTTTTATTCTGTTAGCAGTTGCAGTTAGTAAGTTCAGTTGAGTGACATTTTATTTTGTTGTAATCTGTTAAGTGGTGTATATTGTGTATAATGATATACGGCGGCGACCAGCTGAGTGTATTGGGGTGCGAGGCAATGTGACAAGCTAATAGATGCCTCAGCCCACGGCTCGGGGCATTAGTGCACGAAGTCACGTAGCGATATATCGGATGCTGATCGGCGCGTTACACGACAGCAGGTGCGTTTAAAGTCAGTTGATATGATCGAGATTACGGACGCAGGTCAAACAACTTCAGCAGATACCTAAACTTACCCCTGAGAGGTCTTTACACTTAATATTGCAAGCATCCACAACAATCAAAACGCAGATACTGAGGGCACATGGTATCGCTGCGACCGCATTTACCGCCAGTAGAAGTTGCTGAATTTTCCGCAAAAATAAATTGCAGAAGCGTTCCTCGAAAAATTTACGCAGATCGCAAATGTCTACGGATGGATGGAAATACAAATGACTCAATACTTTCCTAGTTTTCTGCAAGCAGCGGCATTCGCGTGGTACAACGTGGAGGTGAAAACGTGGGAAGAGGTGCGCAAAACGTGCCTTTTATGCGGATGGTGGGCGTGATAAACTGATTACGTGGTTAAGAAATCGGAAGCAAGGAGTAAAAGAGGAATTAGAGTCTTATATTTAAGATGAACTACGACTCTGTCTAAAGGTAGATGCGGACATGTCAGAGGGGGAAATAGAACATGTCCTGCGTGGGTTAAAAACGAGGTTTTTAACAAGAATACTTCCCATGCAACCGACTTCCGTAAACCAGATATTAGATGTAGCGTGACTGATGGACGACGCATATGAGCGTGAATTCGCCGCGACGGTATCGGTACGAAAGTCAACAAACGGACAAAATTGTGAGAATATTATGAATAACTTAGCGGAGCATCTGCAAAAAACGTTGCAGTGGTTTGACCGAACTAACGACAGTCCGACAGTGCACGACGGGGGTCGCGCACCGACGTGACGCAGAAGCAAACACGGCGACGGGCGAGCGCGGGCGCCGTCGGGCGGCGGCAGCGACACAGCGCGCCGGGAGCCGGCAGCGGTGACCTCTCACGCAGCGATGAACGTTATGTAAGGGGTGGGGAATTGGGAAATTCAAACTTCTCGACGCGTACTTACAGCGATGCGCAAGGTCAGGGCGGTTACTTTCGTTCCACAACGATTTTCGGAGAAACGAGGGAGGATGGATAGGACGTGAGACGGGCGGTCAATTTGTTTCTCGAGTCGACGTGCGGGACACTTTTCAGTTTCCTGCCCCCAGCGTCAGAAACGCGGGCAGCGATATGATCAAGAAGCTAGAAACTTCGAGCCACAAGGCAAGTGCATGAATAATAATTATTCAAAAAACGGGAGACAGCCGCAGTACCAACGATCGAAGGGAAACTAAACGGGGAAACAATGGTATTTCTACTATAAACGTACCCCACACCCGCCCCACCCGATCCCGCTCCGGCCCGCGCTGATTGGCCAATCAAGATGATGCGAGAATCAACCGAACCTATATAACCGACGCGTGACTCGTTCGACCTCGCAGAATACGACAGCGTCTTAGGTCTGTACAATTCTGACATTGCCCTGAAGAATTTGGCCACAGCATGATGGCCGAAAGGTTGGTAGTTGTATCTACTAAGACGCGGTTTGTCCCGGACAGACAAGTTCATTTCGTATTTCTATTAGTTTCCACAATTTCGTTAAATATCTTAAGTTGTAGTATTGTACATAAATTAGGTTTGAAAGTGAGAGAAGGGAGGCGAGACGCACATTCTGCGACGAACGATCCACTGTGTATGAAAGGAATGGTAGAGATTCCCCTAGAATTTAAAACAATAGTGTTCTCGTTTCGTTTTTGGGTTATGGGTAAAATAGCAGCTTCCGCATTGCTCGAAACCCCGTTTTTTATACAGGCGCGGGTATCTATGGATTTTGAACAACATACAATATTTTTAAATGCGGAGAGACAAGAAGTTGTAATTACCATGCAAACTCGCACTGTAGAGACGGAGAGCGTATTATCAGTGTTTTCGGCGGACACGGAGTGGGGAGGGGTGTCGGCGGCTATCGCGGGTGGCCCAGTCAACCGAAATCGGGTCCCAGGTTCGAATTAGACTTGTACGAGGGCGAAATTAGCTTTGGACTTTTGGCCCCCTTTGAAAGCGATGGTAATATGGAACTCAAACGTCCCGAGGGGAGAGACGGGCTGAGAAGCGCCAGAAGGGGTGTACAAAGTGGTAGATAGAGAAAATAGTCATGTACGTAATCCAGGCGGCAAACCATTGGAATATGTGGTAGGAGACGAACTATCTGAAAGTCAAGAGAAGGAGATACGAACTCGGCTAATAATCGAGGTTGTTTTACGACATTATAGGCTGAATTAGGGTGTACGTCGTGAATTGAACAGCATATATACACCAGCGACATATTACCTATTCGACAAAGCCCATGGCGTACGTGACACGCAGATAAAAAGAAATTATACAAAAGCAAGTACAAGAAATGTTGGAGGTGGGAATTATTGAACCCTCTTTTTCTCCGTTGGATTCGCCAATAGTGTTAGTAGGTAAATGCAATGAAATCCCGGACAATAAATGATTATGCATTCATTATAAAAAGCTGAATGACGGAACAGTTTCACAAACATATCCAACGTTCGTAATAGATGGTATATTAAGTTATCTCGGAGAAGCCAAATTTCTGTCCCATTGGATATGGCATCCAGTTACGATAAGGTGCCTGTGAGCGAAAACGATAAGCCAAAAACTCCATTTACATACTCAGAAGGTCTTTTCCAATTCACACGATTGCCGTTCGGAATCAAAACCAGCGAGCTACACTTTCCAAATGTTAGCGTATACGACGTTGGGGGATCTCAGATATCGTGGGACGATAGCTTACATAGATGATATTGTTATGTATGGGAAGACATTTGAAGAATTTATGAGTACCCTAAAGAAAGTGTTTCAGAGGTTAAGAGAGGCGGGATTAAAACTTAAAACAAAGAAATGCCATTTTGGGATGTGAGAGATTGCTTTTCTCGGGCATACGGTGAATCGTCA
This sequence comes from Laupala kohalensis, assembly GCA_002313205.1. Classification (NCBI taxonomy): domain Eukaryota; kingdom Metazoa; phylum Arthropoda; class Insecta; order Orthoptera; family Trigonidiidae; genus Laupala; species Laupala kohalensis. The sequence goes on along the minus strand of NNCF01135374.1, from coordinate 123,827 downwards.
TGGAATTTCACCTTAAGAGTCGAATATTGCCGCAGTTAAAAATGCGCGAGAACCTCGCACAGTTAAGTGCAACGGTTTTTAGTAATGTGTAATTATTACAGGGCGTTCGTAGAGTATTATTCTAAGATAGCGAGACCGTTGCACGATCTCACGAGATCGAATGTTAAATTTATATGGGTAGAGGAATAGCAGAAAGTATGCGATATGTTGAAGGATAAACATCAACAGCACCTGTATTAATGCACTTCAGACTGGGAGATCCCACAGAAATAAGAGTGGACGCGAGTAGGCAAGGAATATGAGGCATTTTGTTGCAACAAAGAGAAGGGGGTTTTCATCCAGTCACATGCACGTCCCGATCACTGACTCCGGTGGAAGCTAAATATCGAGTATCTGAGTTAGAACTCTTAAGTGTGATATACTCGTTGACGCTATCCTTCCGTGGTGGTTCGTAATTGGTTGGCCGAGTCGAACCACCAAGGTTGGTCACAACGTGAACGAGGAAATGACTAGATAGGTATAGAAAGGAGTGATGCGATGCAGTGAAACTCATAGCTATAATGAAACATTTTATTATACATACAACGTGTCGAGTTTGCGCAAGGCGGCGGGCTGAGAGAAGCAGTTGGTAGTCATGACGTAATCGGACTAGGAGACTACGAGGGCGGAACAGGTGCTGGTCCAGACAGTTTCCAACCTCAGGGTGGTCGTGGAGCAGAGGGACAGGTCACTGGAGTGTCACTCCAGGGCAACTCCCACGCAGAAACCGGTTCCGTCCGCTCTCGTATGGTCGGAGGACAGAAGAGAGTCGCTAGGGAGTCACACAGATGGCAACTCCCACGCAGCAACTGAATCCTTCTGCCTCGGGCCTAATCCGCTCCCTGATTTTATAGGGCTTTTACTCCACATATTACCCACTAACCTACTTCCTCTGGCCATGAGACCTCATTCTTGTGGTTGCTAGGTGCCTTTACGACATCGTTAACGCATTTCCGTCTATTTATTTGGGGGGCAGAACGTGACTATTATTACTGATCACCATGCATTGTGTTGGTTGAGGCGCTTACGCGACCACCACTTCAGGTTAATGCGGTGGTCGCTATTGTCATGAGAATATTATTTTGAAGTAAAGTATAAATCTGGACGTTTGCATTCCGGTCCTTGCACATCGAGACGGACTGGACGAATCTCCAAGCGCGAGACGGTCAGAAAAACGACGATTAAAAAAACTAGTCGAAGATCCTGAGTTAGCGAGTGCCGTCCGACGTAAGTTTTCCAGGCAGTTTATTACTCGAGGTGACATCCTTTAGAAAAGTTCATCGAAAAAAAGAGCACTACCACACCCTATGGAGTGCCGGCGGCGCTGAAGGATGGAATTCTTTCAACAATGCATGACGAGCCAACAGCAGGCCATTTAGTGGTCGCGAGAACATAGGACAAAATCGATTCTCGATATTACTGGGATGAAATGCGTAAGGATGTAACGCGATATGTTTCGGCTTCTCGGACGTGCCAAGCACGTAAATGCAGAAAAAATCAACTGCCAACAGGTGAAATGGTTCCCGTGCACATGGGAAAACCATTTGACCGCGTAGGAGTCGACGGTCTAAGGCAAGAAAAAAATGGAAAATAATTTCCATTGACTACGCCACTCGTTTCTGTGAGACGCAGCCGTGAAAATCCGGGACACCAGCGGTGGTAACGAAATTCTTAATGAATGTGGTAATCTTGCACCATGGGGCCCCAAAAGAAATTTTAAGTGATCGCGGACAGGGGTATCGCTTCTCTCTAGTAAAGGAGCTGATGGCGTTAATTGGGAACAAACAAATATATACATCCGCGTATCGACCGCAGGTCAACGGGGCTTTTGAGCGCTTAAATGGCACACTAATATATATTATTGGTAACCACGTATCCACACGTCAAACAGACTGGGATGAATATCTCAAATACGCGGTGTTTAGCTATAACACGTCGCGTCATGAAAATATGTGGCACGACCCAAGACTTAAGCTTTGTATCAGGGTGAGTGAATGCAATTTGCCTTCCAGCTTACAGGAGAGTCATGTCCAGACTTCCAAACAGTCAACATTGCATGAACATTCATATTTGATTTAGAGTACCTATAATGCATTGCCCTGAATTTAAGAATGGTTAGTAGTCGGCATGTGACGAGAAAAATGTGCAAAGAATTCCCTAGAATTATGACTCATTTATTTATAAAGCAGCCACGCGGGGTTCACAAAGAATTGCTAGACAAAAGAATATTGTGATCTGCTTCAGAATTTTAACGTATCTGGAGATATCCAGACGGAAGGAAAACTGAGCTCTACTTCATGAACGAATAAGCGATGGCATGTATCCGAGGAGAACATGAACTTCACCCACTCCAGTAGGATAACTTGAATCCTGAGAAAATTAGAAGAGAATCAGCAGAAGTTTTTTAGAATCATCTAGAATCTTCGTGACAAAGAAACAAAACAATATGAACAAATATGAATCACACCCTACTAGGCTCATTTTTTTAAGGCTCTGTTTGTTATCTGTAATATTCTCTGCCTACCGAATTATGGTATTACCAGAGGTTTCATACGTTTCGTGTTTATAGATTAGAATGTTGAGTTTATTATCCCAATGTAATCCAGGTTACGTGAAGCTTAATCCTGGATAAAGGTGTATATGAGGATTGAGATATGTGGCTCGTTTTTTAGATTCGGACCAATTTAATGTTTAGCCAAATAAGCTTTTTAGGTCATAGTTTTCTTTTTCAAGAGATTACGGCAAAATTTGAATCTAATGATATTAGATTTACTTTTAAAAATTGATTTTAGGTTGGAGAGGGATAAAATTATTGCTGGCATGTTACCATGGGAGTTCTCACCTTGCCTGAGGGGTGCCGAAATGCTCCAGGTGACTAAATATACTATGTGGAGTGTGGTCATTCAAGATACACTAAACACCTCTCCGTACCACCTGTCCATGTAGATTGCTGGAATTTTTTAAAAATTAGATTCTATATATAGTTATCAAGTGGAGGCGTCAGGGATTGCATGTACTTAAAGCGGTAGGTTATTCGATCTTAGATCCTACTCTATTTTATTCTATTTTAGTTAATCTAAATTGCAGTTTCTTGTCAATCGTCCAAGAACTTTTAGACTTGAGTTACACTAACTAGCTCCTAATTTTTGTTTGCGTCATTGGCTCTTTTTAGCGTCCTTCAACACTTTGAATTGGATTGATTCTGACATTCCTTCAGTCATTTCCAGAAATACGCATGCTGAGAAACAGACAAAAATTAAATCTAAGAACACTATTGTAATTATGAGAACACGTGGTTTCGCGACACTATGTTTCTTCTTAGTGCTCGCTTTTGGGGGTTTCCCCAAACGCATGAAATATTAGTCTATTTCAGGGAGAAATACCCTTCGTGCGTAGTAAAGCACGAAAGGTATGGTTTGGTATAGCCATAACTAGTTCTGCCATACGCACAGTTTTGCTGCAATAATGTAGTCCGCTCTCGGCAAGCTTCTTCGCTGGTTCCCCAAGCAGACTATGCGGAAGAATCAGTACTGACGAGAAGAGAAACTGATGTACTAAAACAAACAAAAATTGCCAAAACACCCAGGGTGGACGAAGACGAATTAATAGCCATCCAGATACAAAACTGGAGTGGAGGCAAATAGAGAAACTATAGACCAATATTTGTATTTTCTGTAGCTTATGTGTGTTTGAGAAATATTTTTTAGGAAGACTGGGACTACTTCTTGAAGGAGAACTTCTGGTGACGCAAGCAGGTTTTAGGAAACGAAGAAGCTGCGGCGAGCGAGTTTTGACCCTAACGACATATACAGAGCAAGCACTGCAAGGAAAAAGAAAATCGGCATTGCCTTCTTAGACCTCACTTCAGCGTTCGACACGGTGTGGGTAAAAGGACTGTTACCAAAAGAGAGTTTGACGAAATGTTTGAAAATAACATCCATAACATCGGCCAGCGGTACATTAGTCACGCAAGTTGTTTGCCGATGCCGCATTCAGCCATCAGACTGGACTCCACAGCTGACAAAGCTGTACCACTCAGTAGGGTGATACGCGCGGCAACAAAAAAAACGCGGATTACTGGAATCCATCGCTGGTCACGAATTGAAAATATGGTTTTATTCATTACCTTACGGAGCCTACGTAAATAGTTTTAAACGTTTTTATTCAATTGTAATGTAATCATGGCATTCTTATGACAATGTGACAGTATAATTTTATTCCTTTATAATGTGTCTGGTCGTTTTCAGCAGTGTTTTCGAAAACAATTAATAACTCATTATATTTTGCAAGTAGAAGCTTGAAATTAATAAATGTTGTCACAAACACTACAGTGATCATTCGCTAAGTAAGAATTATTTTTCACATTCTTAGTTTATTTTATAAAGAATAATAAAGTCAACGTATCGACGATAACCATAAAAATATCACGTTTTTTGAAACATTACATGTTTTGAAAAATTAATATTCATTTATAAAAGCAAATTTTCCACTTGTGTACATGCGGAACAAAATGGCAAATCCAATTATGTTAACTGTTTTTTTACGATTTTTGTCGTGCTCTCCATAGCTATTAGAAGTCAGGGGTCTATAATAAAAAATCCGATAGTAGGGCCCCGAGTTACCCAGTTTCGCTTTAAGGTCGTATATCTTGTACCGTATCACAGTTACGAGAAAAATGTAAAGAACTATTTTTGTTGGAGATCTTGTCTGCTACAACTTTCCATATAAAATATGATTCTCTAAAACCAATTGCTTCCGAGACACTCAAGAAAGTCTGACGAAGAGTACCTTTTAAATCCCCCATCCCCCGCCTTCGCGCTCACCACCTACGCCCGGGGATTTGTAGTATGATGCTTCAGACAACGCAATGAACAATTGTGCCAATACTCCCCAAGTTTTTCCTGTTTCAAATCTGTTTTGAATGGACTTCTAGACATTCTTTGCGTTCCAGATACCACGAGTGTACAGCAATGCTCAAGTGCCGGGTTGCGTTGCGTTGGTGCTGCGGGTTCTGCGACGCCGAGTTGACCAGGAGTTGCAGAGGAGTTGTTTAAGGAAGACCGGGGATAGACAGGACAGAGGCACGCTGGAGCAGGACTGGACACAGATCCAGGACAGATCAAATGGAAACAAGGGAAACAGCTTGTTCAGTTATTATTTGTACCAATATCATACGTCGTGTGGGAAACCATGAGTAGATTCGTAGATAACCTAGATTGTATGATGACATTTGTCATGAAACCTACTCAGAATATTTACGTTCATTACAAGTGGCCCGTCAACTTCAAAATTGTTGACAAGCGGTGGAACTGAGATAAATATTTTTTTTATTTATTAAAATGGAAAATAAAGAACTGTCGGATGTTTCGTACGATTCTCAGGAGTATGACAAGTCGAATGAAGAGGTGGACCCCCGTGTTCAGGTAATAATTATATCTCTTAGGTAAATAATGTAATGAGTATATGGTAAGGATTTTTAATAACTTGAAATATTTTCAGATTGAATTAGAAAGATTGAACACTGCCACTGATGACATCAATAAACTGGAAGTTGACCTCGATGTAAGTCTGTAATTTCTACATTTTCCCTGAAACTACTGAACAATCTGTACATCGATGTAGTGTTCACATCTTACATCTATGTTGATAACTAATTGCTGCGTTAAGAACTAGAAGCAAAAGCATGGTTATTTTCAAGAATTGTGTTAAGTATGAAGAGTTATTCACATTTCATTTTAATTAAGTATGTGGACATTGATTTAATAAATTGCAATTGAATCGTATTAATTGGATGGAAATATTAGGATTTTTTCTGAGAGAAATAGAACTTGCTCAGTGGCAGTTTGGTCCAATGTTTCAAAATTTATTGTAAGTGGAACTGATATTTTATTTAAATTCTGGAAATTTTCTTGATTTAAAAAGTTTCCTTGAACAGTTATTTATTTTGAGTATTTCACCATGTTAGTGTGGGCCATTTTTAGTTTCTAACATTTATTCAGTTTGATTCCTTTTCTATTTATCTGTATTGTTTTGGTCACTTGTATTGTATTATAATCTTTGCGATGTTGTTAAATTCACATTGCTTTGGATTCCTAGACCTGTAGAACCCCGGATTCTGCAAAGCAGGTATTAAATATTCCTAACTCTCAAAACCTCAAACAAGCCAGCGTAATTGAAACCCATAGAATGTGAACCTAGGGAGTTTTGCATGCATGAAGCTCAAGACAGGTGACTGTTAGAGCTAGATAATTTTTAATAAATCCTTGCTGAGGAAACCCTCACCAGGAAATTATTAGACAATTTAGGCCTTAACTATATGTGTTTAATTGGGAAGTCATGATAAAACTTCAGATTAATGTATCCAAAGTTTCTCCTTAAAATATTTGAAAACATGAAGTGAATTATGCAGTCCAAAAACCTTGAATTTTAAAAAAATATAATGGATGTCACAGATGTGCGTTTTGTTACTACACAGGAATCAAGGGCTGCCTTTCGTCAACTTCTTTGTGAATCAACTGTGCGAATTGATGCCCTTGCTCGAAAGTTGGGTGCTTGTGTAGAGAAAGCTCGACCTTACTATGAGGCACGAATGAAAGCCAAAGAGGTATGTGTACTTCTCTACTGTTCTAGAAATATCCGGTGCTTCTATGACCTTATTAGAGTTTATATGAAATAATAATTTAAGCGATGATTGAAGGAATTGTTGTACCTTTCCTGAATGTGGTCTAAGTGAATGGTTGAATTCTTCAAGTTTCTCAGTCCCTGGATTGTCTGCCTTTTATGTAGATCATGACAAATTAAATTGTTCTGTTTTCTTACCAATTAAGATGCTCTCTTATTGAATTGTTTTGTGTTTTAAATAATTTATCCACCTAATTTCATTATATTAATGAAAGATTTATTTTATTGAAACTTAATTTTGACTAGTGTATTGTGATAAGGGAAGGAAATTGTTGGCTCAATTTTCAGTGTGCTATAATCAGTTTGTCATTTTAGTAAATATTTGCTATTTTTAAAATATTGGTTTGAAGTTTATTTTATTGAAGAATCGTTTTGGTATTCCAATACATGTGATATGTATCAACCATTTTCTTGTTTCCAATACCCTAACACTGTATGGTTTGATTGAAGATTTAATGTGGAATTTATAAGATACTAATTACTAATATTGAACTCTAGAAAACTTTTCAAAACTTTTAAAACTCAGTAAACATGTTTAGCTTCCAATATCCTTTGTTATCAAAATGCCATAATTTAGAGGATGCCAGAGATCACCTATTCAAGCCTTTCAAAACTTTGAGAAGCAATTTTGCTGAGCATATTCAATGTTGGAAATACATTTACAAGTAGGGGGAGGGGGAGCAACTTTGAAATTTCTAATGGAAACCCAACCACTTTGTGGCAAATTTTTATTTTAACTTTTGTATGAAATATATCTTTGTTTGGTTGCAGATGGCTCTGCAATTGAATGAACTAGAACATTTGCTTGTAATAGCAAAGTTGAATTCATAACTCACATAATTGTGCTTGTGGTGAATTTTCATAGAAAATTGCATATTGTAGCATTGAATATACTTCAACAAATTTTTTAAACTTAAACAAAAATTTAAACTTAAACAAAGAAATTCAATCTTCAGAGGGTTTGTATATTCTAGATAAGTGGTAGAGATGCATGACTAATATGTGTGTCAATATTATTCACCTAAGTAGTTCAACTAAAATGCTTGTGACAGCATATTCCTATTCAAAGAGGTTAACCCAAATTATGCGTTATACAGTATTAAAAATTGACATGTTAAAATTCTTCAACTAATAAAAATTAACACTCTTGAATATTTGGACAGAGTGCTACCTACCGATACTGATTTTGATTTTTTACAACCATCCATCGTGAAGTAAAACTAGTTAATTAATTTGTACGACATCTTTTTGGGATCAATAAAATCACTTATGTAATTAAATGTATATTTAAGAGATGTTTCTCAACCAAATGTTAAAAGTTGGTTTCAGTCAGTGATAATTCTTGTGTTCTAAATTTTCTAACGAGGTGTGTTGAGAAACATCGTAATATGCACTCCTGCATTGTTCCACCCACAATAAAATCAGCCAGCCGTAACGAAGCATATTATTTCATATCAATCAACGTGGAATATAATAAGGCTAATTTTGGTAAAACCAGCATGTATATGGGTATTCTCGATCACTTTTTATTCATACACAAACTGTGAGTGAACAAATTTTTACAGTGATAATAGTGTTCACTGTCACACAGACGGAATTGACTTTTAAGCACATAGTTGTTTTCTGAAAGAGAAAATGCTTGTTTCTTTCAAATTGATGGAAATATATCAGGTTTCTATGAAGACCTATTTGAAAAATTGAACTTATTGGAAATTAATGAAATAAGAATTATGTTGGGTTTGAAATCTCAAATTCGAGTCTGTAAGTGGTAAACCTCCACCCTGAATTTTCTGTTGACTTCTGAGAACAACCATTTAATTTTATGTCATTTAATTTAAGATCCATCGTTTCTCTATTATTAAATTGTCTAAGATTTTTTATTTATATTTTGGGATTGAAATAAATCACCTGAATGTCAGGTTAGGAATCAATGATTTTATGTTATTTATTAGTTGTTATCTCAGTATTTCACTTGTTAAACCATGATATTATAAACTGAAATTGACAGCATTCTTCTTCTTACTTTTATTTTAAAGTTTAGATAGCTCTCTTGCTGCAAATAAGTTATAATATCTGCATCAAGGTGGAAAGATGTTAAGGTCGTTGACATGGCTGGTGACGACTGTTGCATCCTTGCAATATCTCGCATACTTGCACAAAATATTCTTAATGCCCAGTTGGTAGCGATAAGTCAATTTGTATATTTTATGGTTTTATTCCATAAGTTTTGTGGAGCTTTTTGTTTTCTGTTGTTATTTGGAGCTCTTGAGTAATAGTTTGCATTGCACAGTGTTTGTTTAAACTGTTTTCATATTTATATTGAAATACAAATATTATTTGTGAAATTTCAAAATATACTTTGTTTGTAGCATAAGTTAACTAACATGAAACTATGGACTCTCACAAGAGATTTAAACCTATCGAAAGGGGTGAAAGAACAACTGTGTTGGTAGCAACACTACACAATAAGCACTACAGTAAAATAATTACCAGCAAATAGTATAGTGTTGACAATGCTTATAATATTAATTTAAGTTTCAATTCCGACTGATGACGAGCTTATGCTTTCATACAAGTGAGTAGTGAAAGATCTCCACTTAATTGGTATTTGCTATGTCTGCCCATGCTATCAACTACACTGAACAGAAAATAGGGTAATACAGGAAGAGAAAATAGATCCTTATCAAATTCAATGTTTATTTTTTATGCATTTAACAAAAAAAACTTTTTAAATTGTGTTATTTGGACAAATAGTTTAAATTTCACTGGTATGTTTGAAAACTTGCACTGCTGTCACAATACCTCAGATGTGGTGACACAGAAGGAGTTGACCAATACTTTTGAGCGGTGGTTGAAAAAAAATAACACTTTATTCTTTCTCAAGAAATATAATCATAAAAGCGTGCTGAAGGGTTTGCTGACAGTATTTCACCATCAATTATTTTCCATGATTTTTGGGTAGATTTTTTCGTGTTTAGAATACTTTTTATATACTACACATATGACGATGTAAAAATGTCCCAGGGGAGGAGACGGCTCAGTGTGGTCTATAAAGAAATAATTTGCATACCTTTTTTGCCTTCATGAAAATATAATGAGGAATAACAACAAAAACTCCAATACAAAGTCAAGGTGAATCGCTAGTAAATATTGTATAACATAAGGAAAAATGATAAAAATAATCAGGATAAGAAAGGAGTTTTCACTTTTTTCTTGATATGCTACCATACTAAAAAGGATACTGAATGAAGTTTGAGACAAGCGTGAATAGAGGCAATTAAATGTCTGATGCAAAAAAATTGTGGTTGTTTATCAACTTAATTAAACATTTAAAAGAGAAAGGTTCTCTTCACTGTATACGTATTAATAACATAAAGATTATGGACGATAAGGGTAAGGCATGTTATTTTAATGATTTTTCAGTACAGTTGGTGGTAAGATTAGAGAGATTGTTGAAAATCCTCAAGAGGTCTGTGTAATCCCAGAAAAACTGCTTTATGCTAACCTTTATACATTGTAGTGATTAACAAGGTTGGAAAGGAGGGGTATGTAAAAAAAATGAATAGTAAAGCTGATGGATATGATGGGATACATGCTTGACTCCCCAAATCTGCCACCTCTACTATGTCAGAACTCTTGGCACATACCCTGTGAGGCAAAATTAGCGACTCTGTCTTCATCACTCCACAACTTGCATGTTTTGTAATGTATCAACATGGAATTTACTGTCAAAGTTATGCTTGCTAGAGACTCCTCTAACTCTCAGTACCATTCGCTTTGCATTAAATGACCCTTAGTATGTCGAGGGGTGAAAATTTCTCACAAATGACTAAAATCACCCTTCTTAGAAAACCACCCCCAATCCTTATTGATGGGTGAGTTTTTCAGTTGTTTGCAAGGGTGTTAGATTAACTTAACTATACTGCTTAAGTGTTTCCCTAAATTTCACTTCAACTTACTGAAAATATGATGTAATAGAATGTTACATAATGCGTAAGTAAATGCTGTGTCCTAAATCTTCTGTAGCGTGGTTAACTCCAAAATTTTCATTATGTTGCTGCTAATTTCTATTGAAACCTTGGCATTAATTGTAGCCTTTGTAGGTTTAAAAAAAATTTTCTTCTGCATAATTGGGTTCATCTCACTGTTGTAATTGATAATATTTTCCGAAGTGTGGGTAGTATGCATTTGTGGAAACCTTGTAAGGGTTCGTTTTAAATTAAGAGGCAAAATCTAAGAATATTCTAATGTTAAGTGGAGGGGTGACAAGCTGGAACAACAAGTAATGTAGCCAGACGGCCGTACAACCATTTGCCCCAAGCAGAGATGTGAAGTTTAAAGGGTGGCGCATCCTTTGGGAGAAGTGATGACTTAAAGGAAGAGGCTAAAATGACAAGTTATTTGAGTGGATTTCCATTTCTTCCTTTTATGAATTTTACAAGTTTGAAGTGGACAATTAAAGACTCTTTAACACAATTCCCTCATTTACATAGAGACTAATAAATCAAATATTAATAACATGAATGTTCAACCTAATACGTAAAATCTTAGGAACTTATTTTGATTATGAACTATTATAATGAATCCTAGGAACTCAAATTGAATTTAATATGTACAATTCTAGCAACTTCCTCCTACCAAACTGAGGCACTGCTTGAGAATCATACCCTGAATGTTCCATTACCAACTGAATCCAAAACACTTAGCTGAGTTGCCATAGGAGAGGTAATGAGTGGACCAATCCACCTCAAGTGAGAGGCTGCACTCACCAAGGCCCTAGTCACAGAGCTTCTTCCACTTTGGGCTTTTAAGTTGCTATCCAAGGTCTGCCTTATACATCACCACAGAATACAAACAAGTAATAAATGTTGATATATGACACCTTTATTGCTTACTTCCTCAGCAAGGACCTAGACTTGTTCAAGAATTTTGTATCACTTCCAGGTGTCACAATCGTAACTTACCCGTAAGTGCCAGAGTTTTCAGTTAAAACAAAGTTGACCCTTACAACCTGTAACCACTTATTCCATCTTCTGGACTTACCAAGTGAAGTTTCCTTGCCAAGGGTTCATGATGATATTTCTTCCATACATAATTATCAGAATGCTTTTTGAGAAAATCTGTTAGCCAAATTATGTGGCTTTCTGTTGTAATGCTGTGAAATTTGTCTGAAGAATTCGTTATCAAAATAAACAATGTGTATTGTTCTGTGGGTTGAAATTTGTATTACTTTTCTTTTTGTTTCCTGTTTGGTAGGTTTTTCTCCTTACGCTTTGACTATTTTCTTTGCCTTGATATTTGTGTGATGGATATATGAACCAGTGTACCATTTTTAACCAGTTCTGAAAAGTTTTGTCTAATGGAAGGTTTTAGCTATGTATATTATTAATTATGTAGTTATTTTATCTGTTGCCACTGTCAAAACCACAATAACCTCTGTTACCACCTATCTTTTCTGTTACCCTCACAATCAGTGGCGGATGAAGTGGGTGGGAGGGGCTGAACCGGGAGGGATATGGAATAATAATTTCTGTTCAAGAATTATGGTTTTACAGCACAGATAATATTTATAAAATTTTTAATAAAATACATTGTCATCAAGTATTAAATAGTTGCCAAACTTATAAATTGTCTAAAATGGCAAATACATATTAAACGATAAGGATTTCATAACCAAATCAGAATTTTATAAAGATACTTATCAACTAATTCATGAAAATATAATTTAATGCAGACATAATGAACAAACAAGAAATATATGGAAGTTATACATAGCAAATAGTTACTAATTTCGAACGTTTTAAGACCATCCCATCGTCTCTGTAGTAGGTAGAGGTCCCATAAAGAAAGGCGTCGCCTACTGCCTCTTCACAATGCATTAATAATGTTGGAGACTAGCTGTGGGTTTTGCTGTCAGCAATGCGGTTGCATTGTATCGCTTATACCAGTATTAGAGAGTTCAGCTTGCATTGAACACTCCTAATGTTGCGAGTCGCTTGAACCTGTGCTTATAATACGCCGAAATTATAATACAAATTTGTATTGTGTTTGCCTATAACATGTAAATTTAGTGTGTGAAAAATCTGGTAACACTTTTACAAAGTATACCTTTCATCAATTTCATTCAATTTTATCTGTTGAGAGCTCAGATCCGATTGGGGGGGGGAGGACACTGTAGCCCCCATAGTCCCTCCCCCCAAACCATATATCCGTCATTGCTCTCAATCATATTCGGTCTTCACTATCCAGATCTTCATCTCTTTTATCATCTTCTCCAGTTAACACTGCCTTATCCTGATCTGTATCTCCCTTCAACACCCTATATCACCTTGTTCATCTTATTTGTTGTTGCAAGACTTATTTTACATGTTTTGTGAATCAGTTTTTGATAGATTCTTGTGCTCTAATTTGTCAAGGCAACTTGAAATTGAAATTGAAACTGCATATTATTGCATATTTTGGGTATAATGACCTATAAAAGTATAGTTTTGCTTTTGATCGTGTTTTGCCATACTTCAGGAAAATTTCTATAAACATTCTTGGCATATTATATACCTCAAGCTCATATTCAGGCATATTTGCATTTTCCTATCTCAAATATTTTGCTGGTATCTTTATCTACCAAGAACTAGTTTCTAGCTTATGTAGATCTGTTATCTCCTTTTTTGACTGAATTTAAATGACTAGAAATTATGGAACTCAAAGTGGGACACCAATTCGTGAAGCGTTTCTTGTGAATTACATTCATTAACCATAATTTGTTGTTGCTACCAGTAATATGTACAACAAAGAAAAGTAATAACTGGAAAGAAAAGGGAAGAAAATCTGGATAGTTTAGAATGTTATGAAAGAGAGATACTCACAAAAAAGGAGATATGAAAGATATGAATGTAGCAGGTAATTTTATTTTATTTTATATATTTTTCCTTATTATGAGATTTGTTTTAGGAAGCAGGTATTTTATTTTAAGAAATCATGAAATTCACTATATGTCTGTGTATAATTAATGGTGGTCGTCGGTTCTGCTTTTATAGTTGGCAGTGACATCTGATTCTTTTCAGGAGTCATACTTTATTAATAATGGAAGAAAAACATTCTCTGGGATCAATTGTCCCTAGCAGACATAGTATATATTGTACAATACAAACCATACTTTGATGCCTCTTATTCTTTGATTTCAGAAACAGAAATACCTCAATCAGAAAAATCTGAAACATCAGAAGTGCAGGAAAGATTCGATCGGTATTGAATTTATACATCCCAAATTGAAAAGAAAAATTGTCAACCATTCATTCTCTATGGCCACTTTCATGAGAGCTTAGAGGGAAGTACAAATGAGATTTTGTGGAAGCAGAACAGTAAAATGTTAGTTAGGGTTTGTTTTTTTTTTTACAAAAAAAGTTGGGGGGGGGGGGCTGTTCTGCCAAAAGCAGGACATCTGGTCGCTTTAGTCTTTATCCCTTGAGTTGACTGCTTTTCCCTTTAAATACTATTGGTATTTCACTAAGGGAACCATTGTTGCATGGTTAAAATGGAAAAATAATGTTCTGTTAACTACAAATGTTTTACTAATTATTTAATATTTTTCTTTCTGTCAATATTTTTTTTCCTAGAAATGGTGAGTTATCAAAGGTCATGTGTAAATGTTGTTATGTAAATGTTGAAGATGTGTGCTTGCTTCTAGGATTTTAAGAGCATTTTGATTCCAGCCCTTGTCATTACCATTTACTTCCTCCTCCATTCCAATATTGAGGAGAAATTTGTATTTTAGGCATTGCAAGAGACTCAGCATGCAGCTGTTCGTTTTGAGCGCGCTAATTCAGCTCATGCCGCTGCTAAGGAGATGGTGTATTTAGCAGAGGAGGGATTAGCGACTGAAGGTCGAACCTTTGATCATGCATGGCAGGAAATGTTAAATCACGCAACAATGAGAGTAAGTGTTGAATTAGATTTATTTTGTGTCATTGTATCTTTCATTTTTACTGACCACCTTAACATCCTGGTCTTTCAGGATTCATTTACACTTAAATATGCCTGACTTGTGTTGATCAGCTTCCAAGAAATGAAACTGCATAGATATGTTAGTGTTTTGAAGTAAAATACTTTGGGAACTTACTGTGGAGTCACTACATTTAAAAATATATATTGCGTGATGTTGGCCACACTGCATATGTCGAGTATGTGGTGGCTTTATTGAAACATGTTACTGGTTATTTTGAACTGTTTGCTTGGGAAATAATATTTATTCATTTCTTTCAAAATTGATGGTTAAATTTTGATGCTCTGTTAGGAAGCGGTTTAGTTTCAAAATTTGTACTGCGTAATCAGCTGGCCATTGTAGCGCAAAATCAGTCGGCAGATGCTGAGGATGGGAACGACCGTTCCCAAACCTACTTTGAAGAAAATTGTAAGTGGACAGTGTGGGTGACATCAGTCAGTATATATTTTTTATTAATATTAATGTTATTTCACACTATGTCATTATCAAGTCAGATTTGGGGAACCTTCAAAACCTTAATTTTCTTATTTTCCATATTTTTTTTCCATTGAAATCTTTCTATATCAAATATTTTTCAAACTTTGATGTTATCTCTTCCCATGACTTCTTCAGACAAAAACAATAATAATCTATTAAACTGCAAGTGAGCGATGTTCGGTGGCAAATAAAAAAGAAGACATAATAAAGTATACATAATACTATGATAAGAGGTTAAATAAGGAATCATCGCCCAAATATCTATTAAATACCCACACACACAGTCTTACATAATGAAAAGTTATGCATGATTTTATGTTTTTTAGGTTTCTATGTGAGAGTTGAATTGAGTTTTCATAGTTTTACTAAAATTTATTGTAAATGGCTTAATTTTGAAATCCAAACAAAGTTTTAGGATGTATGTTTTCTCCATAATGATGTTAATGAAAAAGAAGAAAATGGTGACTGTGATTTAAAACATTTTAATTGATGTAAATCCCACTCTCAGGTTAACGAGTCTGAACGTGAACGGACACTAAGTGAAGCCGAACATAGACGCACATCTCAGCAGTATCACCGTGCAGAGCTCCACGTCCAGCAGTTGCAGAAAGAGTTGAAGAGGGCTATTGCAAAGTCAAGGTGCGACTGTACATAATTATGGTGCATGTTGTGTCTGAAAATGCATCAGTTGCTGACACTGCAGGCCTTGAAATAGCTGCACATTTCTTGTAGAAAACTATATGTATTGTTTGTTCCTTTAGAGGACAGTATTATTTTTAGAAAAAGTAACTTTTATTTTCAAGTTATCAAATAGTGTGTTTGGCTTAGTTTGGTCTTGTTTAGTTTGTATTGAAATTTTTTCGCTCAATCTGAACAGATTGGATTTGTTTGGTGAAAAAATGTTTGTTAATAGTACAAGTTTCCAATTTTGTAGTGATATTTTACTGCATCATTAATAGTTTGTTCTTTCAAATTGGGGTGGGAATATTCTTCTTATATTAAGTTATTACTTGTTATGTTGCTTTGATATTTTTTTCTATTGTGTCTTAACAATGACTCTGTTACGTACTTAAGTTATCCCTCTTCGTCTTGAAATAGTTACAAATTTCATCTTTAAGACTCCATTTGACTCAATACTGTAATGCAGTAATATCTGTGGTATTGAATTTGTTGTGGAAATTATTATGTTGAATCATTTCTCTATTAGATATATGTTGTACATTTGTATAGTTTATTTAAAGTGGAAATGTCATTTATTAAATTATGATCTTAGATCTTTCAGGAAAATAGTTTGCACTAAAGTAGTGGATCATGGTGCTGTTTCTCAAAATATTTTACCTTAGTATTTTTGTTTTTGTTTCTTTTTTTATGTCTCTTTTGTTTTAAGTCATGTTAGTTGCTTGATTTTATTGAAAATAAGTTTTAAAATGTAATAATGTGACCAGGTTAATTTTTTCTGTTATGCTTTATTTGAAAATTTTTCATGTATTATTATTTGGTAGGAATGAAATATATATTCATGTTAAATCAGTTTTATCTTTGTTAAGCCAGTTGGCTGCAGTACATCAATTTTAATTTATTGATGGGATTTTTGAAGAAATCATTATTTTTATAGTAATGATATGTAAGGGAAAGGACTTTTATTTACTTTTAAGATAATAAACAGGAAAATAGTAAGATTCTTTTGAAGACTCCTTGAATACTTGTAGTTGTAATCCTTTTTCATCATTCAAGATACACTACCTCACGGTTTAATTCCTAGAATAGAGGAATTTAGGAGAATATTTGTTCAAGGTTGATCTTTAATTTCCTTTCATTTATTCTGCTTTGAGTAATTGCTGAGGACCCTTGATCATAATTGATGGGATGGTCCCTTGCTTGCTTCTGGAGAGTAAATTAGTTTATTGTCCTCCACGTGGACATACGCAGTTTGTAATTTATTTGACAATAAATTTATTAATAAATTGATTGATTGATTGATTGATGTACAGTTTTGCCATACAGTGACATTTGCATTAAACTTTCAATAAAATTACATCTTCCATTTATGTATTACATAATCCAACAGATATCTCTGTATTCCTTTTCTTAAATCAGTTATTCTCAATTTTGCCTTTTGTCTATTTAGTGTTTCTTTTTTTATTATAGCATTTGATGTTGCTGTGTGTTTTTTTTTTTATAAATAAAAGTGAAAATGAGTTTTGATGTCCTTGGTTATTTTTATTGAGTGACAATATTTTAAATACAGTAAAGAAGCATTCACTGAATATTTATTTTCAAATTTGTATAACAATGTTCTAATAGTTTTCTTTTAAATTGATTCTTAAACTTGAAACATTCTCTAATTTGTGGGAACTGGTAAATGTCACTGATGACTGGGACTAGTGTTAAATTATGTAGAAAATCAGTAAAACGTCACGAACATTTTTACCAATCACTACTTTCAGATTTTTAAAGTATGTACCTTATACAAAACAATAAAGAGTGTACAATGGCAATAATTCTGTTTGGAAACTTCAAGTAACAAATTCTTCTCAAATTCTCTCACCTTGTTCGTACCCTGCAAGCATTGGTTTCTTGACAAATCTCTTCAACTGAGGTATTTTTTGTGACAATTATGATGGGATTCTCCTGCTGACCCTTTTTATGCTCTGTTCTGTATTATCCGTAATGTGATGTGAGCACTCTAATTACCTCTGTGAGAAAGTTGTTCGTTCCTTTCATTAGGTGTTCATTCTTAGCTTGAATTGCTTCTGCTTGAAGCTACTTTGGTGGTAAACCCACCATCAAATTTCCTTGATAACCTCAGCAATACATGGGTGGACTTGAGAAAGCTGATTGCTGCTTAGGTATGAATTTTACTGAGCATTGCTTTCCTATTACCAACTTCAACTGTTATTCAGTCTTCCTTGAGAATCATATCAATGTTGTCCAGATGTCCCCAAGCTTTTCGTCTGTCATCGGAGCGTCTCCTTTCTTCAGCTTCCAAAATGGATTAACTACGTACTCACTAACAAAATTTTCATTTTTGCTTAAGACTGTTCTTTTAGACTTTTACAAGAACCATGTGTTTCCTCCAGACCAGATGTTTTCTTGCACAATCTGATAAGTATTTAAAAATACTTATAAGAAGAACAGTTTTCATTCAAGCATGTTGTATTTGATTGTCCACTAATATGGTTTGTAAAATTCTCAATGCGTCTTTTTTTTCCTTTCCTCCGTGTGTGATTTATTAAATGTGTTTCATATTTAAAGCAATTCATTTTCAACCATTTTTCATCATAGTTCTGATGACTATTAAATAGAGGTATGCAGACTAATTCATGCTTGCAGTGTCTGTCAACTGTGCTGTATAACATGCACATAGATTGATGTGCAGATGCGTTCACATTTAGTTGTACGTGCTAATGCTTTCAAATTGCTCCACTCTTTAGTTAATATCCAGTCTGAGCTATGTGATAGTTGCATAGTACAGGGATACAGATTGTTGAGTAGTTATTCATTGGTGAAATTTTGAAAGCTTCTTAGTGATATAGTGCACCTGTAGAAATGTGTGCATTGAACTCAAACGCCAAATTAACAGTCATCCTTTGTTCAAAGTAAGTTTACCTTAGTATTTGACCAACAGTCTTATATTAATGAGTGATTATTTAGTGGTTATGCTGTCATATATAAAAGGGAAGATTTTAAACTATTACAGTGATACCATAGTACAGTCAATAATAGTATTTTTTTAATCTTTGGGATTGTTAGTCAATCCAGAGTTTATTGAGTTTCTTCTCATTTTCCCTTCAGTCAGAAGAAACAAGTATGAATAAAATATATTTTCAAAATATTAGCTAAATTCTTTTATCTTGAAACTGTTATACCAAGATGTGATCTTGTGGCTTCTGGTCTATTATTATAACATTTCGAGGTAGAATTTTTGTAATTGAATTTTGTGGTTTTAAAAAAAATCTACATATAATTGAAGAACTATATACAATACTAGTACCTTTTTACATCCTTTAAACATAATTTTGACTTAAAGGTTGTTTTTTTCTGCTACTTTTTCTGAATAATTTTTTAATGAGGAACTTAATGACATGTTTGAATTTTTGAAAATTTTTGTTAGAGAGTATCAAATGTACTGGTGGATGAATGGAGCAGGTTTGTATTTGGTAGGTTTTTTATTGTTTGAAATTATAACTTCTTTAAACTTTGCTTGTTACTGGTCCTAAAAATATAAGAAGTACGTTCAAATATTGGGAGAGGCATTCATTTTTTGAATTATCGAGAAAAGTCTCTACATCGCAGTCAACATATCCTTCACAGTTGGAGTGGTGGTAAGGACAAAATTCTTGTTTGTCGGCAGCCTCAACATTCGTCGTAGCTTGCTGCAGATAAATGGTCTTGCATACCAGTTCGATCTTCAAATGCTGTGAGTACTCATTTGCTTGTGCTACTCTTTATGTCTCAGCATGTGCTCTCTGGGACGGTTGTGACCGTGAACTTGGCTTCTTTGGTGTAGTGGATTTACCTTCTTTTGCGTATTTTATTTGTCTGAATTTTTACTAACAACTTCTCTTTATTTCATTCTATCTTCTACTAAACTGTTGTAACTTGAAAAATATTTTCTTATTTCTGGTTAGTGTAAGTACTGAAAATGTGTAGTATATTTCTTTTTAAAACATGTCTTAATCTCCTAACAAAAATGAGTGTTCACACCTAAGAAACACTTAATTTCATTGTTCACCTTGTTAGTTTTAATATCATCTTCATTATCAAGACATCTTTGTCCATGAATTCTTCATAAACAAGATGTGGATGTCTTCATCAGTTTGAACTATATTAAAATATTAAATTATGTTTTACTGTAGTTCATTTCTAATTTTTCTGGTCTTGTTTATTTTGAAAAGAGTGTATTCTATTTGCAAAAATGTTAAAAAAATTATTCCCTTTTTAAAAGTTCTGTTTATTTATTCAGGTACTTGAAATTTATTCATGAGTTAATTCAAGAAACCCCAACAAACACATTTAGTAGTTTTTAATTCTTGTTTGTTGATGTTTTTCTTTCAGGGTAAGTTTTGTGCATTTCTAACTTTTTATTTTGATTATTTTGGTTGCAATCGAATTTGCTAAAAATCATTGAAGGAAAATTTTAGATTTGATTGTATTAGTTATCTGTCCTGGTTTTAAGATGTGCTACCACATCTGGAGTAAGATGGAGATTTTATGTTTATGAAAGAGGATAATTATTTTTGCACATATTATATAAGGTATTTATTTTACTTTTGAAGAGGTCTATTAGTATTAAGGATTCAAAACACTAATATTTATTATAGTATAGCTTGAAACATTTTTCTAAGTTCTCTGAGGTAGTATTTATAAAAATACAGTGTTTTTTTTTTAGAAAGACAGGAGCCCTCTAACAACCCAAAAGATTAGTTGAAGTAAGAAAAAAAAATTACTAACATACTTGGCTATTAAAATGCATCTTCGAACTTCAGAAATTGTGTTACCCGTATTCTATTTGTAAAACTGAAATCATCAATTTTTGTTTTCTTTGCAACTCTTTTTCAACAGAGCATGTCTTTATAGGCTTGCCAAAAATATTCAGATTTGGCATGTTTTTTTTAAATGAAGTAACATTTAATTGAAATTTTTTATGAGTCTTAATTTTAATGCTACTAAATGGTATTTAAAATAGTCAGAAAGTTACTGTGTTCAGGTGCGTAGAACAATTCTTGCATGTTTTAAGTATATTTTATTTAATATCTTTCTTTAAATGCTTTAAAATCTTAAATTATATTAATAATATGAAACTTGACATTTGACATAAAGTAATAATTTGATGATATACTAAATGATTACTTAAATGTTCTCTCCAAGGTTGGGTAGAGGCATAGCAATTGTGAATTATTGTCAATACTTTCATAAAACTTTATTTTGTGTATAAATAAATAACGACCTTTTTAGCGGACAGTATATTATAGAAATCTAGTGGAAAAGCATCATCCCTGAATAAAATGCAAAGAGCAATACAAACACTTCAAAAACTTTTAATGTAATATAACTTTTAACACAAAAGTTTTTAAAGTGTTTGTATTGCTCTTTGCGTTTTATTCAGGGATGATGCTTTTCCACTAGATTTCTATAATATACTGTCCGCTAAAAAGGTCGTTATTTATTTATTCATATATCACTAGGCAGACAAAGATGGGCGGTTTAATTTTTGTACATTAAATTACATTTGATGATGAAATATTCAACCCGTAACTTTAAAATTTGAATATACCTTGGTTTTAGTTTTGTTTCTGAATGATCTGAGAAACAAGATAGGACCATAAATGAACTGTTATACATTAAGTGTGATTTTAATTAGGTGGTGCCCTTCTTATTTTGTGTGCTGCGAGTGTTTGCAGGCGTGATGTCTCATCTCAATAGTTTGATTTATTCTCTCTTGATAACTAGTTGCATCATTTCATAACTAAAATTTTGTAAACTCCACTTACAATTTCTTCACACTAGTTTTGGGAGCTGTTGCTCCCATACTCAGCTTCTGGACATCTCTCACTATATATTTTAATTGTAGTGACTCCACTGTTAGTTACTGGAGTATTTTACTTCATAATTTATTTACCATTTACTTTGCAATTTATTATTTGATTTTCTGAAATTGAATTTATTTTTAAGGTTGTGCAAATGGTGAACCATTTATGAAATATGTTTCTCATTAAAACACACCTTTTACTTCTAATTTTCTCAAACTAGTGGAGGACAAAAAGTTTACCTCCAGGCATGATTTCAAAATAAGTGTCTTGTCTTTGGTATTTCTTACTGAAAATATTACAAATAATTTTAATATACTTGGAACACTCAATTCATGTTGCTCAATGCATCTGACAACTTTCACTGCATAACTTTGCTCACCACTTATAAGCTAATCAGGCTCTGGGTTAAAATACAAATAAACATTATGTAGAAGCCATTCTCAATTTGAATATGCTACTACAGTCTTTGGTTTCAATATTAATGATAGTTAGTCTCCTAGGATCAGAGTGGGACTTGTGTTAACAAATCTGTATGAGTCTTAGAAAATATATTCCCAAACATAGTGGCATAAATACAGTTTTTAAGAAATATTTATTTTAACTTATTTGAGGATTCTAGTTGTTTTGGAACACCTAGAATACTATTTATTATTCATATTGATGGACTGTTAGATAAGTACACTATGAGATTTCACTTGTATACTTCTAATTTTCTGTGTGTATTACAAGAATCATAAATGAGCAATTAATTAATGTTATTCTGTTATCTTTTGTTGTTGTTTTTCTTTTCTTGTTTCTATTGTTGGAATTTTTAATTTTTTTATAAGTTATACTATTTGTTTAACAAGTTTAAGCTGTGTGTTAGTTTTTACTTTTTTAAAAATACAGATTGTTTTTTTTAACACCAGGTCATTCAGTTAACAAGGTCATTTTCCAATAAATTTCACATTGTTTAAGAAACAGAAGATTTTAAATTTATTTTTATTCTTTTCAATAACCGCCAAGAATGGGGACCAATCAGACTGGGTATAATTATCTTTCATAATGTGTGTTTTTTTGCAAGTGTTGTATAATTTATATTGTTTAGTGTAATTACATTTTTTCCATCAGATTCAAAATGTCTGTAAAAGAGATATGATTTTGTTTTTACATTTTAAACACAAATATTTGAGAAAAGGTTCAACCAATTATGCCACAAAGTTAGCCGTGACATGGTGACCCTGAGCTGTATGGCAAACAAAATGAAAGTAAGGACACAGATAGGCTGGACAGCTGAGCAACCATGAAAATATATGCTGATGTTATTACCCATTTTAGTCATATTTGAAGTGTAGTCTCCTTTGAAGTTTTACAAGTTAATTATTCATTTTTATATTCCTTTTCCTCTGGAGGATTTTACTTTGTAAAATTTTCTGATTTAATAAATAAATAAATATTTTCTACTTGCATTGTACACTCTTAATGTATTGGTAGAAACTTTCAGTTGGTGGAAACTGAATCAGTTCATCCTTTGAAATCAGTAGAATCAGTTTGTATTGTATAAAATAACTTAATTTTGAATACAACAACTATTTTTTTTATTACTTTTAGTTATTTGATGCATACAATACTCTTTAATTTTAAATTTCCTTATGACTTGCAATTTAGAAAAAAAATTGCGTCACAAGAAACAGATTAGGAAAGGCATCACTTTTCAAAGGAAAAAGTAAATTTGTAAAAAAAACACACATTTTTTAGCATTTTGTGATACAGCTATCTCAAAATCAATCATATCTGTCAGAGATATCGGTTCCCTCCAGGAATACTCACTGCTTCTTTCTCTTTAGCACAGAATTGGAAAGATGCACATATTTCAAACTGGGATGGATATGCTTACACTCATTTGTATTTGTGTTAATATATACCATGTAGAGAAGTTTCTTTTCTGCTAAAATAATACTCTATGTACATTTTAAGTTATGGATTGTCTGTTACAACCACGTGTGCAGATGTAATCGGTTTCTTTTTTGTAGGGTTGAGACTTCCTTATTTTAAGCAATATTTTTTAAACATGTGTTAATTTCTTTGAATTAACCCTTATGAATGCTACCATTCATGAAACAAAAAGGAAATTTGTTTACTTTTCAATGCGGTTGCAATAAAGAGAACACACTGAAAATTATTTCTGAAAATCTTGTTGGAAGCTGACTTTAAGTATTCTGATTCTTATAGAAATTACAGTGAACTTTGTCGACCTACGTGAGAGAGAAATGAAAATTAATTACGCGGTACATGAATTGAAAAAACAAGTCAATAAAATCAAATGAAAAACAAATAAATAATTAAATTTAATGGGTGATATTATCAAGAGCTAATAAAAGTAGATGTCTGGCAAATTTTTTTAGGACTTAAAAAATTTAACAAATTTATTTATTCTTAATTGATTTTGAAAAATTATGTTAATAGAAGATGATTTCTCATTTTAAAATAAAAAGTAATAACAAAACAGCACTCGAATCTTGAGTTGTGGACCCTGCTAGTTCACATAATTCTGCATAACAAGAAAAGCTAGGGCATTAATATTTCAGCAATTTTCCTTTTTTTATAAGGACCTTTAATTTAAGTTGCAGAATTTTAACATAAAATGCATTAATGTCTTATTCCAGGTAGTATCTCCTTTTCTTTCATTTCATTTTTTAATTAAAAAATTGTTTACTTAGTGGTGGAAAATGCAAAAAATATCATTTGATTTGTACTGTTCCATAGCAAGTTGTGGAGACGTGCTGCAGAGCTATGAGGAAGGATTGCAGGGATGTATTTATGCCATACTCATTTTGCCCAAGATAGAAAGATGCACTTGGATAGCAGGCCTGTTTTAATTTGTTTTTAAGGACATGTTAAAATTGTTGGGAACTAAGCCAGATGCACATCTATATCTAATCTCCCTCTACCACAATGCTCTCCTTTGTGGCTTTCAGAAGTACTGTGCGTAAGTTTCAATCACTGTGAGATTAATAGTTAATCAGACTTTTCATTTTCCTTATCAAAGGAAGATTAATAAAATGAAATTTGAATCATGTTTTATGCTGTCCCATTATAGACATTCTCATCAACCTCACTAGCTAAATCTCCTCACCGAAGTTAATGTCACCTCTCTTTAAGTAAGAGTTATTTTGGTGAGTTACTATCTTGATAATGAGTACTATCTTGAAGTGAGATTTCCTTTTTGTATTTGTCTATCTTTTGAAAGAAAAATGAGACCTTGACTAGTAATGTAAGATTGATGGTTAATTTTACAGTTTTTAACTAGAGCATGAGATTTCTGAAAATTGCGTTTGCAGGTGATTGATTATAGATGTACATATGTCTTACCTCCAAACAATTGGAAATTTTCTGTAACTACAAATGAGGACTGACCTGTTTTTTGTGTGACAATCTACCTTTTATCCAAGCACAATTATATTAAAGAATCAAGTATAAAATCAATCTGAAAATAAGTGCTGATTGAGGTTATTATTTGTGCTCTTAACATTAATAAGACTTTCTAAAAAGAACAATAAAAGTAAAAAAAATACTTTTTAAAAAATTACTAGTACCGTTTATTTTTCTAGCAAAAACCATAAGATAAATAGTTGAAATTATAAAAGCATTTTTTAAGAAAACAATATTGTCTTTGTTTATTTTGTAGAATATTTATGTTCAGTCATCCATCTACATTAATAAAATAAATATCCTTCCTGATATATAATTGCCGCCAACTAAAGATATCAATTTATTAAAAACATTTTTGTTTCAAATTTTAGTGTAGTGTAATGGGGCATAAAACAAGGCCTAGACTGAACTCTTGTATTGGACTTCCGCAAATTATTACTTTTGCGTTTTATATTAAACAATTTATGTTTTTGAATAAAATAATAATCATTTGTGAATTTCCAAAATTCTTCATTGTAACTGGATGTCTATCCTTTGTTTTGTTCTCCCTTCCTACTTCTGATACCCTATTGCTTGTGACAGAGGGATAGTGACAGTCATGATAACTCAACATTTCGCCTGGCTGAGTAGCTCTTAATTCAGCTATCCATGGTCTTACTTTTGTAAAGTGCTATTGCTACCCCAAAAAGAATTTCATGAAACTACTCTGACTTGAAAAGATTTATATTTGAAATTCAACAAATAGGTTTTGATTCCATTGAATCCTTCTTCAAAGCTATTTGATTAAAAGACCTTGGAAAATTACAGGTAGTCATTGTAATGAACTGTTTTGCTGCTTTATTGACTCTGAGAGAAAACTCGTGTGATGTTTGGGTTGTAGGATTAATTGTATGCATATGTTTTGTTATTGTTTGCTTGCACACGTGTGTATAATTCCCTCGAGTTTGTGAGCATATTTTATGTACTTTTTAACATGTTTGCGGGGGAATGTGTCTCCCATCGGTGTAACACCTTCCTGCTGCAAGGGAGAATCAAGTGCTTTGGAGATATTTATTTAGGTTACAATTTGAATCAAATAGGAGGGGCTATAAAAGTCTTCCAAATTCTTTCATAAATAGATTTGGTCAGTCATGGATTTAAATGACTATTGCCTTTTCCTTTAAGAATGTGAATGCTATGCTATCAGTTGTCTGTAAGAAAATGATATTGAAACATATTCTGAAATAGAAAGTTGTTCTGAGATGTGACAACCTCCTGAGTGTTTTATTGACTAATGCATGAGGAGTGAAAAGAATCCTGTCAGGTTTATGAACCAAGCTTTCTTCTCCTGAGGTGACCAGAGAAATAAATTCTGAATCATCTGGAAGTCATCAAGTTCGGCGATGTGTCAAAATGAGAGTTAACTCGTGTACGAAATATATTTTTTATACGTTACTAGTTGGTTTACAGTTTTAAAACTATTTGAGAAATAGCTGAATTTCAGTGACTGTTCAAACCACATGGAAGCCGTTCGCTTAACCCCTTTATCCCTGTTCCGCTGCGGATGCGACACTGCCAGTCGGCTAGGCGTGCATCGGAGCTATGCACAGACTGTTGACTAAAAATGAAGCAATTAACGTAAATCTATTAGTATTATAATTCTGTGTAATTCGACATTGGAAGTGCTAATATTTGGAATTGTGTGTCATGTGTAAGTTTTCGGAAATATAATGGCTTGTGAGTATTGTACTTGCAATTGAGTTATTTCATTTCACAAAAATACTTTCCGGTAAAAATGCAGTACTGTTAGTTTGTAATACTGTAATTTGTAAAACTGTTGGGGGAAATTAATCTTCTGATGTAATTCCTCAGATCACGTTTGATTTTCAACGTCCATCGTAGAAGTTAGGCAGAGGCCAGGGCCGCTACGTGGATTATTTTGAGAGCAGAGGAAGCGAATTTGAATGATCGGCTTCTCTTCAGCGATTCCAGACATATTTCGGTGCAACACCTGACCCTCTCCAGTAACCCTACGTCTCCCTTGCCCAATTCTTGCATTGTGTATGTGGTCAACCCCAAATAACTCGTATGGTTACGTCAACGGTGGCTATTTTTCTGCATTTGCTTCGCGGTTCTAAGTATTATCGTGGAACAACCGTGAAATGAGGGTCTAGAGACAAGCATTACTGCGCCGATCGTGGTACAACCATGTGGTCAGGGTTTAGTGCCAAATGCTTTCCCGCCATCGATGTATGAGCATGAGCTGGACAAGCGTCGTTACCCAGAATGCAACTTGCGAATCCAGAGGGTCAGCAGGACACAAATGGCGAAAATCATGGATTTGGAGGAACGGAATGATAGCAGCTAGTTCAGACACGTTGGAATTGGAAATCATGTTCGTTGCATGTATTTTTTCAACTGCCATGCACTTTCAGTGAAATCTATCAATCCGTAATATGAATATATCGAGCAACGCGTTTAGAAGCATATTCCATGAGTCACCCATTTTTTACAATGTGGTTCACACAAGGCTTGGAAGAAAACATTGATACCATCTTTTAAATGCTAATCCAGCTCAGATTCCATAGTTTTCATTCACAGCTCTCCGTATTTACGGCAATGTGAGAAAAATCGTTTCTCCATGTATTCTTATAGTCCAGTAGCCAAGGGAATAAAAAAGGCCATTCCAGGGAAAAATCTACTTAAAAATTAATCAAATAATTAAATTTATTGATAATTATTTTGTTTATGTATACGTATAATTTACATGATTTGTTAACTTGCGTCTAAAATGTTCGTCTGACGAAAAATACTCAACAATGGACATAATTTGAAGTAAATTTAATGTAGTTTATTTTTGTGTTGGACAATGTTCTCTAAAAGTGTGTAATTTTCGAGTTATAAGCAAACAACATAAGAAAAACCAGGTTTTCGGGGCCCATTTCAAAATTTTGGTCAAAATTCACCGCGCTCTAGCGCCATATCTGTTCGTCGGACAAAAATTCCGTAAAGACTTAATTTGCAGAAAATGTATTGTACATAATTTTTGTATACGTATACTTTTCCCTAGAAGCGCGTACTTTTCAAGTTATAAACAAAAAAAACTAAATACGAGATGCCGAAGTTGAAAATCGGATTCAGCACACCCGAAAACATAAGGAACGATTGAGAAAAAAACTTCTTTTTTTTCCTCGCCAAACTACCATATGACTGGACTATTAGCGGGTACCCTAGCTGAGTCCTCAGTGGATACCCTTGAGAACCATTTCATTTTGCGTAAACTTCTAACCTTATAACCATGTCGAATCGTTGCTCAACCTTACACTTTTATCCCAGATAATTTAAGAAAAAGAGTTTACTATTGTCCAAACACACCAGAAACTAACCATTCTGCAAGCATACATTGCTATCGGCGAGGTTTCCTCATAAAACAGATTGTCACACGTAACCGGCATGGGCCTATCAAGGGGAGGGAAACTTGAACCCTGCCCCACCCGAAAAAATTGAAATAGGCATGAATACAAATAAAATTTTCCTGGTGTAAATCACACATCTGGTCAGCAACCCAGAATGTCGAGATGGATTGTATAATGTTTCGGTAGAGGGTACCACACTTTCGAAACGAAGCAACTTTCACATTTCACTGAGATACACAACCGAAGAGGGGTAATTTTGTTATGGCGTCATGCCGCCATGCAGCCGTCGTAAAGATCCCGAAAGGTGTCCTTTGATAGCAGCTTGCACATGTGCCCAAAGTTTTTAGAATAGGTGCTAGGGGTGGGGTCCATAGCACACCACACTTTCTCAATCGGGAAGGGGTCAGCAAATGCGGCTGGCCATGGCAGAATATCCGGATATGAGGAGCACAAACTGTAGGCCGTGCCGTCACCCCCTTTTTGTTTGATGGAAACGGGGGGCGGCGCCGGGACCTGCTGTTTGTATTCGACGTCCCGCCCGAGTTGTGGGGTGGGGTGGGAAATGATGAACTACCCTTCACCTTTAGTATTCCTCGCATGACACGCGCTGAAGGTTCGAGAACCCCATTTCAGACTACTGCGTGTTCTCGTATCTTTAGGGCGCGTTCACATGTCCGACTATCGCAGTCGCAAGTGGGAACCACAAATCACATGATTGAAGAATGCATAAGAACTTTTTTATTGTGCTACAGATGCTTCTGACTCGATTGTAATAACGCAGTGTGACGAAGTGGTCCTTGGAGGTGTTTCTCTACCTGCGGTAGTCGTACCATGGTTTGTGCGTCCCAGTACCTTGGCCTTGCACCACGATCGCCTGCGACGCGCCCGGAGAAGGTCATGAACTGTACGTGTTTGACAGTGTTTATTTGCATTTCACTGTAACTATTAACGTTTGTTTACTGTTTGTTAATCCATTTGTTTTTGTTTATTATTAACGTTACCTATGTCGAAATTTGACTTATTATTGAGGTAAAAGACAGATCTGCGTCGTGGAATTTCAAATCCCAATAAATACGGTAAAACAACGCATGGCGGAAAATGTATGAGTTGATGATGTACCCAGAATAAGAGTTCAGAAAAAATGGATAAATATAAGTACGTATTTGAGTTTCAATTATGCGTTATAATTTAATTACTGCGACGAACAACTTTATTGAGCGCTATGGTGAATTACGGAATGACTTCCATACTTAATTCGCTAGTGAACCTATCATTATATAGTTGCTACATTTTCTCTTTGTGACGTGATGTATTTTGATTGCATTGTGGTGTACTAAGAAATCACCTCCTAAGTCACTTTGGACGATGTGAAGTGACGAATTAGTGCTCTACAGTGAGTTCTAATGTGAGTTCTGGACAGGCCGCACTCTACTGAAAACACGACTCGGACTTCGTGTCGGGCGCTGCTCTTTATTGCAAAGAACGTATCTTTAAATAGAACAAAATAAAATAAGAACTACGAGTTGAATACCTGCATCAGCCGACACACAATGGTCTAGGATGAGGTCAAGAGTGGAGAAAAAATGAATAATAGTGCTCACATTTCTTTGAATATCGTATGCGGGTTTTTTCCTCTGCAGTTACCTGTATATAAAATATTCGTCCAGTTCTGAAATATGACAGTTGAAACGAAAAAAGTATTTAATTAAAAAACGGTTTCCTGAAACTAGTATGGTAATCGTAGTCCTATATAATGAATGTGCTCTGAATTATGCAGATACATTCCGCATCAAGTGATTTATTCCCGCTATGTGTTTTACGTCATAATAAAACAGTATTGTACCGTAAATTCGTGGAAAATAGACGAGAAGAAATAATGATGGATTCCTTTATTCAACAAAACGATTCGTTTTATTTCCTCTTCTTGATGAACAAATGGAATAGTTTGGACGGGTACATTTTAATTATGTTAAGGGCATATATTGCGAGTACAAAATACATGACAGTAAAGTGCATGCGCAATTACACAATGGAAATTTAAGAGTAGTTCAATTCACTAGTGCACACACTACTTCAGCCCTCTACTAAACACGTACAGTATATGAAAAAAATTAACCTCAGAACTACGCTTGGCTTGTTGGAGTTCATTGTTGTAGAAGTTCACATCTAATTCACAACGGCTTGTTCTGGTTCATTGGTTACGGAGTTATATTATCGTCCGTTACTAGCGTAACCTAATATTGACTTACTTTTAGTTCTGTACTCGCATTCTTGAAGTAGGAGGGCCGAAAAGAACATTATCATTCATACTTAAACCATTTTAAACCGAGTGTAAAACGTGCATATTGCTCGCGATCAGTTGCGGAAAGGATATTTGTTGAGATTTTTGCAAACTTGGAGATGGATAACAAAGCCTCCATTCTGTTTTCGGAGCGCAGTGAGGACGTGGGACTAGGGAGAATTGAGTTTTTCGTAGGTAAAATGAGGTGTCGGATCTATTGTTCGATATTTATTCCCGAAATTGTTATAATACGTTCTAGAGCAAAGGCAGTGTTGTGTGAATCAGTTAATGAAAACAACTCGCATTTTTAAATATTCGTGTTTATTTGCCAAAAATAGTTGTATTTGTCATTAGTGAAAGCAGGGACGGAGAGCGCTGCGTCTTTTGTGTGCTCCTCGCAGCGCTTGCAGTGGCGGCGTGTTGCAGGCCGTATTTCGAGATGAAGGCGCACACCAACCAGCTGCTGGAGGAGCAGAAGAAGCGCGTGCGTGCCCTGGAGGCCCACGTGACGCAGGCGAAGAGCAGCTACGCGGAGGCGCTGCGCAACTTGGAGACCATCTCTGACGAGATCCATCGGGTGAGGGGCTTCTTGCAGAGCGCTCACTCTGCGTCGCTCACCACTATCGTCTTTTTACTGTAGTATCTGTAAATGGGAAATGTAGCTTAGTGTTACTGAAGCTTATCTACATGGAGCGATATGAGGTAGGAGGGTAGAATGGTAGGAGTATAGGTGGGCCGCTTAGCTGGGTTTCCCAACGACT
Organism: Laupala kohalensis; assembly: GCA_002313205.1. Classification (NCBI taxonomy): domain Eukaryota; kingdom Metazoa; phylum Arthropoda; class Insecta; order Orthoptera; family Trigonidiidae; genus Laupala; species Laupala kohalensis. The sequence continues at coordinate 92,250 of NNCF01135374.1, read as the reverse complement.
TGATCCACGTGGAGTGGATAGTAGAAGTAGTTAGTAATAGTAAGAGTTGGTGGTGCTAGGATCAGTAGGAGATGGATTTTTTTCATTTTATTTAATATTACACCCGTTCCGCGGCTATTTGGCAATTACCGGGGTACAATATCTCGTCATAATTTACATTACGTTTTATAAACCAATGCTTCCTTTGTTCTTTTGTCTCTTCTGGTTGTGTTGTTTCTATGATGTATCATTTTCTCTTGTTCATAATTTATTTTCTTTTGTTCATAATTTATTTTTTCTTTCTATTATGTTCTATCCTGGCTTCGTCATTTGCCATTGGCCCGGCTGTCGGCTCTACCCCTATACCTCCCCTCCTAGCAATAAGGAGATTTACTGTCCCAATCACGAGGAGGTGGAATCTTTTCCACTATCTGGCAAATTCTCATCTTACTGACATAGCACGCATGATACATTCTTCAAGTGCTTCATATAACTTTTCTTTTTAATAGACTTTCCCAGTGATTCCAAATTGTCCCTACCCAATCCCGACCACCACCGGACAACGGATCGGTCCGGAGGGGAAGAGGGGAGATGTTCCGCAAGGGGCATCGGCTGTTATTCGTCTGGGAAACCCACGCTGATGGGGAAACCTGTCTGATACGATAAGAGAACCCCGCAAAGGGCCTCGACGGTCTTGCCGTTGAGAGGGAAACCTTTGAGATAGCGGGATATGCACTATGTTCCACCGCCTTCAGTGCTCTTCTACTGGGACACGTACCCTGCCCTGATCCTAAATACCGTTGGGCGAAAGGAAGGATGTTTCTGACAGGCGGTAGAGGCAAGTAAGTGCGCCTCGACGGTTACCCATCCAATGTTCGAGGATCATGGCGATCCCGCAACATGGGGAGAGGGCTTGCCCTCGGCACTACTCCTTGCGGGCCTGGTCGCCCTTGTGGTTTAAACCCGAGCCAATCGAGAGGTCGTTCGGTGGACCACTGGACGAACGGCTGACTCCCCAGCACGCCCCGTATCCAAACCCGGACCTCCAACCCGAGCAAGGGATCGGACGCTGGGGATACACGAAGTGGTAGAGATCCGTATGTGATCTCGAGTGTCACTTAGCATGAAAAACCGTGTAGGCGGGGTACGGGCGTAAACCTCCAGGAGGGTGTCGCAGCACTCCTGGTGCTCCTTAATTGGATTGACCTCTACCGGTCAGTGGTTCCCCGCCTGTGGTTACGGGCAGGAAGCTCCGTCTTCCGATCGTTAAGCAGGATTGCTTTCGGCTACTGTTAGCGCGTATAGCAGTAGGGAGGCGACAGCTAGACGTGTCCCCGTCCAGAGCGCTTTCTGGTAGTTCTGATCCTTCGAAAGAGGGTCGTTGTGTCGGCAATCTTCGACTCCCCTCGTCTTGCCCGTTCTTTAAGTGTAGGGGGTCCAGGACGAATAGTGCCGACTGGCAGCTAAGGTACCTGGAACAGTGGGATCATAGAGTGAGGATGCTCTCGGGCACTCGTTTCGGTCCCGCGATGTCGAAGTGGACCTCTGATTCCATATACCCAATTCCAAGAATATGTGCATCAAATACTGACAATACGAGAAGCGTGTACATAACGTTAGTTACACTTCTCCACTTCTCTTGTGAGCCGTACCAGCGGAAAAAGGATATAGGGATTCAAGAGTAATAATAACGCATCAGAAGGAACAATCATGCTACGGCATGAAGAAGCAACAGAAGAGAATAAGAAGTTTTAAACTATAACGCGCTAAGACAAACATAGACAAGGACAAAACAGCGAGATAAACACCAAAGAAAGAAAGAGTAACTTTAAACACAGACTTACATGCAACAAGACTCAACCCCAGGCCTTATAGACGAGATACTGAACTGACGTAATAATAAAATGAATAAAAAATGATTACATACATCTATCTAGTGAAACCTCTGGGAACATGGATCCTAGATAGCGCTCCTCCCGGCGAGGGCGTGAATTGCGATTTTGCTTGCCGTGCTTTTGGTGACAATCGATGGGGCAGGTGCAGCAAGAGTGTGGAAGATGGGTGATCCCTCCCCCTCTTCCTTAAGACGGCGCCGGCGGCTGGACTCTTGTCACGAGATCGAAGGCCACCCAAGGCTCAAAATCTCACCTGCTCCCTCAGCGAGGGCTAGATAGTGGTGACCCCTTCAGCAAGGGGCGGTCAAGAGCAGGATACCCCTACCTCCAAGGTGGTTAGCAAGCCTAAAAGGGCCCAAATGAAGCCCTCAAAGAAGGCGAAGTCCTCCCCCTGGGGCTTGCGACAACACAGACTCTCGACAGGAGCACTCGGAGCCGACTTTGACGGCAGAGCCGTATGGGGTGTACGGTCATATGAGCTCCACGAACGCGCGAGCCTTTGTGTAGGCCTGGGCTGGAGTAGAGAAACTTGCAGCGATACGAGAACGTACACCAATGCCGTCTCCGAGCTCTCCAAGAGCAAAGGATGGCAGGAAGCTTCGGTCTTGCCGCAAGGTCAATCCCCCCGGCAAAGCACCTTCAACTCCAACCAATCACGGAGCCGCGACAGCTGACACTAGGTGAGTAAGGCTACGTCTTCAGTTAGAGGCGGCGGTCCGCTGGCTACGAGTCAAGACCAGCAGGTGCACCCCTCCCACGTAAACGGGGGCACCGCGCTGAGCTATTCGGGTGGTCTGGAGATCGCGATCGCGGCAAGGCCCGAAGCGTTGAAAAGCCGTAAAGGCGAGAAGCGGCTCCCGCCTCTTCCTCCGAGGGGTTCACGCTCCAGGAACAGGATCTCGCGGATCTGGTCAAGTTCCAGCGAAACACAATGGCGGCAATGTTTGACGTCCTGCAAAACATCTCAGGTGCCCTCTCCAAGAAGTAGAACCAGTGGCTTCGTGTCACGGCCTGCGACTGTAATGAGCAGTTCCTCGAGTTGCGGAACAGGTACGACGCTAAGCTTAAGTCGACGGGAGACGTGGAGAAACACGCGGCAATTGTAGTTGCCGACGTGTGCACGGAGGGTTTAACCGGCGATGAAAGATGTGCTAGCAGAGGTTCCCCAACCACAACCACGAACACATGCGGAGCATGCTAGTGCGCCCAAGACTAGGGTCGTAGCTGCGAAGCCGAGCAGCAGCACTATTTTCATTCATCCCACTGGGAAGGATGTTAAGAGGGCTGCGGAGACGAAGGCGACAGTGGAGGCTGCTATCCGATCTAAGCTTCGGCGAGTGAATGTGAAACGGATAAGACTATTACCAAGTAAGGGGATTGTAGTAACGACTTCGTCCCCTATAGAGGCCATTAGCATTAAAGAGGCATTAACCGGTAACAGCACCGTTGCTGTTCGCGAGCAGCGAAAGCAGATACTGATGGTAACGCTGTTCAATGTGCCCGTATCGATGGGAGACGGAGTGCTGCTGGAAGACGCCTTCAACCAGAACTTCGCGGGAGAGATCGACTACGATCTCTTCAAGCAACAGGTTCATGTGACTTTCCGGATTAGGTGCCGGAAGGGTCACGGTGAACAAGTTGCGAACTGGGTGGTCGAAGTACCACCTTCAGTATACCGACTGAGTATGAGAAAAGGCGGCCAGTATGCGGGATGACTCATACAAGACAGTGGAATTTTTTGCTTCGTCGCGAAGCTACATTTGCCAGCGATACGGCCACTCTTCGCGGTTCTTCCGCCAGAGTGCCCCAACGTGTGGGCATTGTGCCGAAGATGGACATGACTACAGAAACTGCCCGAGGAAGGAGGAATCTCTGGAATGTGCCAACTGCCGAAGGACGGCAAAGTCGAAGAACAATGCTGTGAAAGGCAAGGAATGCCTTGCATTCTCACTAGCTGTCAAACGGGAGCGAGAACTTACAGATTACGAATCGTAAGTTTCTTCAACTCAATGCTCAGCGATTGCAAGACGTGGTGAATGAGCTCGCACATTACGTTTCCAGCGAGGACATCGACCTTGTCCTTTTGTCGGAGCAAGACACTCAGTGCAACTCCACAGCTGGACTCGGACGCAAGTTCCGTGTGATGGAGAGCAATTGACACAAACCGGGAACGGTAATAATTGCGACCAACCCTGAGCTCTTGCTCAACAAACTTCGCTGTATGTGCTCTAGCGTACGAGGGTGAGGAATTATTTATAATTTCTACTTACTTCGAGTTCGGAGTCGACACGAAAGAACATGTTGAACTGCGGAGGATAGTGGCAGGACTGAGTGGCAAGCGAATGATAATTGGTGGTGACTTAAATGCCCGCTGCAAGTTGTAGGGGGATCGGCTGACGGACGGCAGAGGTGAACTGGTGTAGGAATTTATTTCTCATTTTTCATCGACTAGAAATATTAACACTGCAAGAATAGGAATTATTATCAGTAGGCATATTGGGTCGCAGAAATGGCGTCATCTGACAGCGAGAGAACGGCTATCGTTGATGATATTCATGCAGGATGCTATCGAGTATGAGAGTGAATATTATGTTGGCTGCAACTGATCTTTCTGACCGTGAGTGGAATTTCTGTGGTGAAGTTTTCCTTTTGTTGTGACTTGGCGGGAAAGAAAGTTAAAAATGAAAAAGCATTCTGACTAAAGAAGGAAAGAAAAAAACTAAGTGAATTAATGGGAAATTCGAGAAGATTCGACGTTGTAGAGGAAGATAACGAGCCCAGATTTATTCGTATTCGCTGGATGAATTTTACTCTCAACACATATTAAGTATATGTTCTTTCAGTGTACCATGAAGACTAGGCCAAATACGTAATTCAAAATTTTTTGATTTTGCAAGTATACTCATCTCTGAGGTGAGTTTATTATTGATAAAATATTTCCGTGTCTCCGCGTCTTTTCTTGTTCTAATTCTTTCCGAATTACATTCGTGAGAAGTGTCGTCATATGAAATATATCGCGCTTGCGAACACAATTGTGGCTCGCAGTCCGCTCTTATGATTGTATCACTGTATACAGTAGGAAATGGTTGCGAGAATACCAAAAGTCCTATATCTATTTAGTTTGTTCTTGAAAATGGCCCGGTTATGCAGTCTTGGTCGAGTGTGCCAATGGCGGAACTCATGAGCTATATACTCATTTTTGTTAAATGATTCTCGTAAAAAGTTGCGAGCGCGGGCCTGAATTCATGTGGTGAGCCTGGTGGTTGGACTGATCTAGCCAAATTCGGAGGAATTTTATTTGACAGTGCTTTACGTTTTTATAACACTCATGTTTGCTCTCATCGCCCATCTTTATATAGATAATTCTGGTAACTCACGAGAAGAACCAATCTGACAGTTTCACTCCGATTCTCACGAATTATGTCCTGACGACCCCTTAAAAATAGGTTTTTAATGTCTGAAATACCGTAATTGATAGCGGTCTGGTGATACATTGCTTAGAGCAGTAATGATTTTTGGGAAAGTGTTGTGGTCCGCAAAAAATATGGTCATTATTTGCAATTTTTGGTCGATAGTTGAATAAACTAATATGCTACAGCATAAATTTTCGATTGTTATTTTTTTTCATTTTATCAAATCATGTTTGAAAAACAGGAAGTAAATGGTGCAAATAAAAAATCTGACGTAAATTATGTTCATTGAGGTGATGGACAAGATTCGTATCTTGGACAAGTTACAACACTCTTAAGATTTTCTTGCATCTATTTTGTTTTATTATATAAGAAGACTATTCAAATTATTTATATTATTGAAAAACACGCGCTTTGTCGTGTTATATAGCTATTTTTTATTTGACGAACGTTTTCACCTAATCAACATGAGTGGTCCGATGGCGGTATTAGAAACGATGACGATTGGCAACCGCTGCCTAACCTAACCTAACCTAACCTAACCTAACCTAACCAGCGAAGGACGGACACTATAGTTCTCGCAGCGAAAGCGAAGTAACGAAGAGCGAAAGCCCGGCGTTGTCATGTGTCTGCTGCGGGGAGTGGCCCAGCGTAGTCTAGATCCCGTCTAGACGTTATGCCACGGCACCCACATATTCACAACTTCAGGCACTGTTTTTCTGTCAAAGGTTAGAGATCAAGCGCTCTGTCCGTCACAGTTGGCGTATCAATTACTGACGGCTCTACGAATCGGACGATGTAGGCAAAAGTAAAACACCCACGTGTCTACAGCGAGAGAAAGAGTCGTGGTCTTTGGACTCTTCCCTTTCGCTGCAAGCACTGCAGTTCGCCTGCAGCGTGTTTCGTTTCCAGACGCGCAAGTACGAAGGCATCGGGGGCGGCGCTGGGGACAGAAGCCCCTGCGGCGGCGGAGATCCGTTGGGCGCGCGCGGTGCGGGGGTGGGCGCCGAGTCGGCCACCAGCTCCCCGGGCCGCTCGGAGGGCGGAGCGGGCCCTGGCCTCAGTTCGTGCTCACTTGTCGACACAGGTAAGGATAACACTAGCATTATGAGGGCTCGGACTTAGCTTTGAAATCGCATTTTCATCGACTTGAGTGGAGCTGTCCTCTCAAAAGCTACCAAATTTCGGAGAATTGCCAATCTAAATTGATTCCCCCTATGTCGTATACTACTCGTCTTAGTGATATTTTCATTTTATACGTTGTATTCACTACCACCAAACTTGACGAAATAACTCTAGGATAGCCTGCCCTTAAAATACTCTTTTTTTCCCTTTGTCGTGTACCACAAAATTAACATTCCTCTTTATAAAATAATACATTGCGTAAATTATCCGAGAAATCTTAATTTATTAATGTACTTTCGACGAAATTCATCCCCATAAGGTATGTGTACGTGCTACCAAAATGTGATATTAATATCAAACGACAATCCAAGTCTTAACGAGTGTGGGGTTTCTGTTCTAAAATATTGGTGGTGGCCACTCGAGTCCGACATCTTTGTTTTTTTAGTGGCCAAACTCTCGATGACTTGAGTATATCGGTCGCCGAGTGGGATCGGTTTCGTCCTCGACCCATATGTGTCCTTCTGTTTAAGCACTAACAGCAGTTTCATAAATCCCTCGATAGAGACAAAATATCAAAAAAAAGAAAGGAAATACCTCAATATTGTGGAGTAATATTTTACGTAGAAAATTGTTTACTAAATATTAAGGAAATATCTCGTGACACAACATTTCTAAAACTGAAATGAAGCGCGTTAACAAGCGATCATTTAACGTTTGCATTTGAAATTCTTATAAATTACCAAAATAAAAATTAGAACATCATCCATTAGTCACTGATACCTCAATACTTTTCGTTTGTATTATAGTAAAACAAATTTTTATTCGCTTTCCGACTTCCAGTAATCTATCTAAAATTGTAAGAATATTCATGCTATAAAAGTAGCTGATCGTCGACTGAATGCTGTACGTATGAAATTATAAAAAATAATTAGAATAATAAATGACTGATTTAGTACTACGATAAAATGTTAATTTCTGTTTCACTAGTCATGTACCTTTAGCTAGTTGACAATGACAACGTTCATTCCACAAAGGATTTGGGAAGCGAAGGTCTGAACTCCTCCCTCCTCCTCATTCCATGAGCAATCGGCAAAAATCTTCATGTAAGAGAATTAGATAATTTTTATTGAAATTGAAAAATAATTGTGTAAAGAAATGGGGGGAAAATTAACGAAAAATTCCTTGCGAAGAAATTGTATATTTCGTATGGCACCTTCAATCTTATGGTAACACGTATGTAGTAACATTAAATTAAACTTGATAAAACAGCTTGACCCAGTTTCAAATCAGTCAATTGCATTATTTCGATACGATTTCATTCTCATCTTATCTTCAAATTTCATGTTTTAAAATGGTACTGGAATACATTTTTTTAAGAAAAATAAAAATTCTGATTTTGTATATTAAAAAGAATATTTGTGAAATAATTTAAAAACTATTTTTGTTTTAACATAATTGTTTCACATCATATTGAAGTTAATAAAAATCTGAAGAAATCTGAACTCTGCGTCAAATACTTTTGAAGAAAGAGTCATTTAAAGATTTCAAAACCTGGCAAAAATTGTACGAATTTCCAATTTTTGAAGGTTACTAACTAAAAAATGGACAACATGAAAAATCTAAAATTTTGTATTTTACATATAAAAGAATAGTTGTACAAATGTCCAAAACTTTTCTAACTCTGAGACATGGCCTCTTTCACGTGGAGTGAACCGATAAATTTCTGCAAACTCTAAAATAAAATTCGTTTATACAATTATCTAAGTCTGCAATGAACACTAACAATGAAGAACATCATTAGGTATGATAAGCAAACTGTACTGGGAATGAATCAGGGCGGAGGATGCGTTGTTACAAAATAGGGGAAGGGCACGTCACAGGGTTCGGAGAGTGAGGCCCACCTTCCTTCAGGAGGAAAGTCGGTCCTGTTCGTGAAATGCCGTCTTGAGACGTTTGAAATATTTCTTCTCTACCTTAGAGATTTTCATTTTATTGTAGGAAGCCGTCCCTCAGCATTTTCCTTTCATTCATGGTGTGCCGTCAATTTACGTAGTGCGTCCTTTTGGATATAAGAGGTTGTGCCTGTCTGGGACATTTGCCATCTAGAAGAATGTTTTCGGTGTACAATGTTCTTTTCTTGTCATATACACATTATTATTGTTGTTTTTTTTCTGGTTACATTTATTGTTATTCCGTTTTATTTAGGATATTTTAAACAACTGATATAGTTGGTCATCAGCAACAACTTCATAAATTATATAAAATGTTATATTTGGTCAGTTTATATATTTGATCTTTTGTTAAATGGAAGATCAAAATGAAAAAAAGAAACATTTATATTACTAGTGAAAAGATAGAATACACGAGAATATTTAATTCTCTTATATGAGTATCCCTTACTTGTAGACAATTTTCTAAATTAAAAACATTATATCTCATCTTGAGAGAGTATATAAATTATTATCCAATCTAGAGGAATAAAATGATTAAATTTTATCATTGAGTTTGCCTGAACATTGTTAGATAAAAATGTATATAAAAGCATTTGGGCCCGCGAAATCATTGCAACCATGCACCAAGTATTTCAATTCAGAGGAAGGGTTCCCGCATCTGCGTTCTCTGCCTGTCTGGGTCAGTCATTGAACTCTTTTCCTGATCCCTCAAAAGAACGCCGAAAAACCCACGATTTCGGTGCCCGGAGAAAAGAGAGAGGCAATGACGTCTCAGTACGGATTCTCGCAAACTGGAACAGAAACGTAGGTCTTCTACGGGGCTGATTGTGGACTTTGACGTCTTCGAGAATGTCACTACTAATTTCAGTGGCCCCGAAAACTTCGATCTCAACACTAATATCGGTCACTTTCAATTATTTCTACGTTTCACTTCTCACCCTTAACACAAAGAGTGTTTATTCCTTACGGGGGATGCTCCTGTATTTATGTAGCAATGAGGTCTTCACTTCGTTTCAGTGGTCCCGCTAATGATTTATTCAACACAATATCTGTCGTTTTTCGATTTTTCTCGTGTATATCTGCTCTCATCCCCGCCCTTCGTGCATTCCTAAAAAGTGCTAGGGGTATATTATCCATAATGTGGACTGAATGTGAACTTATGAAGCGGCCGGTACCCTACTAAACGCCACAGAAAACTATTGTTTCAATTCTAATATCGGATTTTTTCATTATGTCATTCCCTTCTCCCCCCTCCCTAAAGGTGCCAGGGATGTCTTACCCCCTCAATGGTGGTTGCCCGATAGTCAGTCATCCATGAATGAAGTTCGGTTTAAATTGTTCCAGGCACTCTAGAGTTATGGTGGGATACATACGTATAACATTCCAACCCCCATTTCACCATGTGGATTTTCGTTAAATCCTTTCTTACCGAAAGTCTACACTTTTAAAGGCATCGACGTTCCAAATTTCAAGATTGCAGGCTTTGTAGTTTCTGAGATTTCGTGATAAGTAATCCCGTGAGTGGCATTTCGCTTTTATATAGATAGATACTTCAAAGGTTTGAACTCTCCCTTCCTCAGATAGTCACTCCATGCCAAAATGAGACTTTCACGACTCAATATTATGATTTTTATTGAAAAATAGTAGTGTACTGAAAGTGAAAAAAACAATTCCTAAAAAATTATTACAAATAAAAACTTACTATAATTTAAAGTTAACTGAACAAATTATATATTTCCTATGGCACCTTCGAGTATATGGTAACATGTATAGTGCCGTTAAATTAAACTTGACAAAAAGAGATTGAAACAGTTTCAAATCAGTCAATAGACTGTACATTGCTATAAAAATATGCATTTCAATATGATTTCATACTCATCCTATCCTCAAAATTCATACATATGTATTAAAATGGTTCTTGAACGAAGATATATTTCTTTTTTTTTTTAGTTCCTGTTTTGAAGATTAAAAGGAATTTTTTTGAAATATTAAAAAAAATTGTTTTCATATTTTAATATAATTAAGTTGCGCATATAATAAAAGTTTAAAATATCTGAAGAAAATGTCACAAATCTCATCTATCAACATCAAATACTTTTGAAGATAGAGGTATTTAAAGATTTCAAAACTCGTAGGAATGTCGTAAATATACAAATTTTGATTATTAATAACTGTAAACGGACATTCAGAACAATCTAAAAATTTGTATTTTTCCTTTAAAATCAATGTCTAAAAACTAACTAATTTTGAGACATGAAGATCCAATTTTGGCCGATTTCTCAAGGAGTGACCCGATATATTTCTTCAAATGCTAAAATAAAATTCGTTCATACAACTACACAAGGCTACATGATTTTGGGTTTTGCAAGATTTTGAGTGTTCTTCAATATTTTGTGCATGCCGAATAAAAAATTATCTTCATAAAAATCCTTACATGATAGAAAAATAATCGTCAAAACAAAATTCGAAAATTTGTAAAATTTTGTGATGAACAAAGTGGGAGATTTCATCAAGTTGAAAAGAAGAAAAATATGAAAAGATGTCAGTTAGGACACTGGAATTTGAATACGATGGCAGATTACTGCTGGCGTTCTTCATGAGAGATTCTCCTCTTTCACAGAAAAATGCCGTCAGACGTCAATTTAAATGACATCAAATGTTTTTCTTATAACTGGTTCATTCCATTGCTTTAAATACTTTTTAATTTATACTTTAAGAAATAATTCTTGTTTTTATTCGACTTTTTCATTGGATTTTATCAATATTCAGCGGATTTTTTCTTGGAAATGTCACAATTGGAGAAATTGGACTAGAAGCAGAAATTGGACTAGATACCAACTTTTATATTTGCGATTGTAAAATAACATGATGTAACAGAGTAGTATACATGTTAATTTTCAATTGCAGCAATTTTATCCTAAATCACCCAATTCTATCAAAACCGCTGACACAATGTTAAATTTTGTAGGTTTGTGTTATCTGAGTCTACAATAAACACTAGCAATGAAGTGTATTATTCAGTTTGATTAGGGAATTACGTTTAGGAATTTAATCAAGGAGGGTAAGGGAATGCTTCAAAATAGGATAAGTGCGCGTCATAGAGTTTGGAAGGGAAGGCATCCCTAAATTTAAAAAAAAAACTTCACTGAAATTAACAAAAATTTCAAGAAATTTACCATAGTCTAAAATTTTATGAATTACATGTTTAAAATAGTAAAAATATTATCATTGTAATATTGTCCTTAATAATTATAATTTAATTGTTCATTTACAACAATAAGAATACCTCTGTGAATTCTAACCACCGACAACCGACAGATCGCTTGCAAAGTTTGAAACAATCGAACAACCCGAAGACATTCTTATAGGAAAATAACAATCAATCAATTTGTCAGTTACTCATTCTAGTTTTATTCATATTTACTGTAACTCATTGTCAAAAAAGAAAACTATATATGAAGACAATAAACACCTATAATCACAGAATAACAATTACAAACTGACTCACTAACAATGAAACAACTTATCACATATAATGCAACTTATAACCTACTATCACGTAGTACAAAAAGTTCATTTACATAAGTTAGAACCGACTAAAATGTCTGCATTTTCACTTAAAAATATTATTTTAGATATAATAAAAGCACTATATTACACAAATGTTCTTCCTGGGTAATAATTTTTTCCCTTTGGATGTGACTAAATATGATGGAAAATAATAATTAAACGTCACTTTTGACGGCAGGAATACGATATGAAATATTTCTCATTGCTATACTCAGACACGGACTCACGTTACAGATGAACAGTAATGATGGCTTTTCATGTGAAAGTTCGTAGCAATTGTTACTTTCTTGTGATCAATTGTTTAAAATATAGGGAAGGAAAGAACGCTTACTTATATCCCAACATTCCTTTATCTTTCTGACCATACGCTGTATTATATGTATTATTATAATAGATAATAAATTATATAATGCTAGACTGATTTCATTGCACTTGCAAGAAACACTCCGACCACCAAAAGAGAATAGTATTCGCGAAGGAGACGGACATAAGCCAAAACTTTCTTTCGGGGTAAGATGGCAAAAGTTACCCCCACTCCACTCACCGCTTCACCAGTCTTCGTGTTGTGCGAACTTTCCAATTTATTTCTCTGTTGCCCGCGTCCTTCTGCCCCCACTATTGCGTCTTCGACGCTGGCACTCTCCCGGAGAACCAGTGAACTGCTAGAAGGGTCGGCAATAGTTTTATTACGTAAGTGTTAAAAAAAGATGTTTTACTTACGTTTCTAAACGGAATATTTTAATTTCTTAAAAGCGAATACAACGATTAACAAATAAAGTTTAATACTTCTTTTATTTCAAAAAAATCGGATGGTGCAGTGATTGTTAGCTTAATGATTTAAATGGGTAAAAATCACGAATTCTTATATGGGAAATTGAAGTCTTTATTTTTTATAATTAAAGAGTAAATAATTAACTGTTATGATAGTTTCTATGTTAAAAAGGAATATAATATCAATTACTTTGCAATGACTTTGATTTATTTGCGATATTTGTCTCATTTAACCGGATAAACATCGACTTAAATTTTTCGCTTATGCAAAAGCTTTGAGCTGCCAGCCTGCCGCTTAAACTGAGTCCGACCCCCTCTTAAGATAATCGATCAATGGTTAATACGAGTGGAAAAATTAACGAATAAAAGTATTCGTTGAAAATAACATTATATTTTATTTTAATCGATAATACTCGCGTGTGTTAACGAAATCTCATTTGATGTCATTTAAACTTCCGGTTAAAATATTATTCGTTGTGAAATGAACCTTATAAATTATTAGGTTTGCCGGAAATAAGCAAGACCTTTTGCAAGCAATGGCAAGATATCCAGACCCGACGATATGCGACGATGGAATTTAATGTACGAAATAGGCAACCTGAAGGAAACTTAGCTGGGAGAATTTATAAGAGATCCCCGGACATACGTGAAGCTTATCAGCTGTCTGTGTAATCGTGAAAGCCACTTTTTCGCTTCGATGTCAGCGAAAACCTTGTGAAGGGATGAGGGGCTTGCAAGAGCAGAAAACGAGCGCACGAAGTTCCGCTATAAAAGTCAGAGGCAGTGAAGAGTAAATCGTCACTGGGCGATACAGTCATGAGATCACTAAACCTTCGTTTAATGCTGAGTGACGCTATAGTTATTTCTTAACTATAGTTACTTATCTGAGAAAAAACTATAATTAGTTTATCAACTTCTGACAAGTTATTTTTGTTCATTAACTTTCCCAAGTTAAAACATACTAGTAAGTTTTCCTTCTCTTAAAAGTAATAAAAGGCAACATCCTCATTACGGAATCGTGATCACAGACTTTGATCGGTTTGCAGTTTATTCTGATGTTGGGAAGATTCTTTTTCCGTAGTTACTCCTCATGATTACCAGGTACAAAAATGAAAGCAGGAATGCCAACTCAAGCGTCTGCTTTACCTGAGTGGAGTTGCCGTGGCTTACTTTAGCCCAATCATATCCACCCCAACTACGAGAAAAAGGAAAACTCAAATTGACTGAAGTTTGTGTAGACACCAGAGATGTAAGAAACGCGAGATGATAGGGAAACACAGGGAATGTTTCGTAGAAATGTTAAAATAACCTGCGAGCTTTATTAAATTTAGAATATTATGTATTGTCGTTAAGGATATTATGGAGAAACACCTGGGGATCAAGTAAAAATTGAAGAACTTCAGTTAGAACACAAACGTATTAAAAATATGGGACGTATTTACGAAAGGATGACACTAGAGAGTGTAACGAGTGTGAACAGAAATGTATTTACTTCACGAATATAACAATAAAATGTCTTTTATTGAAGGGTGAAGTATATAGTTTAGAATTAGTGTTTAGGGGAATAGTTTACGGGTCTTGCAACCATTGTAGCAAAGTAATTAAATTATTGCGAGTAAAGAGGAACAAATGCAAATGTTTGCTTTCCGTGCAGACGTGTGGTCCGACTCGACTGGCACGGGTCCGCCCGACAGCCCCGAGTCGGCAGATGAATTCCTCCGACTGCCCGAGAAGTTGGGGCCGCTGGGCGCGCCGCTTCTGCCTTCCGCCCCCGCCGCCTCCGAGTTCCTGAGTCTCGCGCCTCCACGCGCGTCCGCCGCCGCCGCCACCGCCAGCAGCGTGCCGCCGCCGCCTCCTCCTGCAGAGCTTCCGGTGCTGTCCCAGGTGAAACACGAAGGGTGGTCCGTTTGAAATTCAACGCCAATGAAGTTCGTTCACTAAGGTTTCTGTAATTTAAAAATCGCGGGACCATCGAAACGTTTTAAAATACATAGTTATATGTAGTTGTAGACTATTTACGAGTGTCACAACTGAAGAAAGAACTGAAAGTTGGTCTAAAAGGGGCATTCTGAATCCCAACGATTCGGAAGAAAGTTCGTTCAGTAGAAAGAACGAGAATATTCCAGCCGTTTTGCGCACAATTCTGAGTCAGTGAGAGTCGTCAAAGAAAGCGAGCAATTCGTGATCGTTATCAGTGCTAAGCGAAAGCATGGTAAGGGGATGAGCTACGGATCTTGCGGTACGCAATACAATCATACAACAACACCAAAATGGCATTTCGCAGCGCCAAATTGGCCGAACGTTCCGCTTGACACAATCTACATTGTGTAGTGTTATAAAAGTCACATGGGCGAGACAAAGTTTTGGACAGACTATTTCCGAAATATCTACGCGTCGATATATCAAAAGGTGAGTACGTATTCTACAAAGCGAGACGTACGCCATTTCTCATTCATCGAATAAACGTCGGAGTGTTGCGCGGGCCAAATCTCACCTCAGCTGGACTCCATCTCAGTGGAAAAAGGTACTGTGGACAGATGAATCCATTTCTCAGGTTTCATATGGAAATATTGGCCGAAAGGTTAGTAGGAAGAAGGGTGAAGCAAACGATCCATCCTGTTACAAGCACCTGGTTCTTAAACCTAGCTCTGTGATGGTGTGGGGTTGCATGGCAGCGATTGGGGTTGGCAATTTGCATTTTTGTGCGGGTACGATAAAGGCTCCAGACTATACACGTGAGCGTACGCCCATCAGTGCAGCGATTGTGTGGCAGAAAACGATATCTTTTCCAACAAGATAACGCACGGCCACGTAGGCGAAGATAAAACAAACATGGGTGTGTTACGAGACGTGTCCCTGTTTTAGAGTTGCCAGCAGCAAATCCGGATCTCTCACTTATAGAGAATATTTGGAGAAATCTTAAGAGGAAGATGACCCAACATCGTCTCCACAATATACAACAATTACAGGATTATCTGAGACAGAAATGGGGAAAGATTCCCATAGACACATTGAGCCGTTTAGTGTCGTCAATGCCTATACGTCTTGCCGTGGTTATCCGCCGTAAAGGTGACGCCACCTCTTGGAAATCGAACTGAACGAAAATTTTTGACTTGCGTTGTGCAAGGGAATTCGCTTGCATCATCATAACTATTTGTTTTGCTTCAAACTAACACTAATGCTGTTATAATGTTGTATTCAATAAAAACGGACAATGCGTGTAATCTATTAACAATGAAGTTACTGTAAATTGTACTTTTTCGTTTTTGTCTGTGCCAACCTGTCAATGATTTCTCTTCAGGCGACGTTGCTGCCCGCTCATGTGGCGTCTCCGCAGCGTCGGGGGCCGCGCGTCATGGAGACGAGCTTCGTGGACCGGCGCAACCCCTTCCTGCCGTCCCCCGCCGCCCCCGCGCCGCCCCCGCTCTCCGCCGCCCCCTCCGCCGCCCCTGCCACCGCTTCGCCCGACGAACAGGTGGGGAACGAAAGAAATCAAATTCCTCGTCTACTTTTCTTGCGTAAATTTTCTGCATTTGTAGAGGAAATTACGTATTGAAAGTTTCCATTTGTTTAAATTATATTTACTTTATTTTGTATGGGTTTATAATTTTCACTCGTGAATCGTGTTAGTGCTAGAAATGATTTCTACCTCCAAAAGCATTATACCTAGATTTTACATTAATAAATATTTATGACAATTGACTCAGAAATGCTGGCTGTATGCTCATTGGAAATGAAGCTCTTTCTTCTTTTGTATACTTGAAGGACAATTCTATTCGAATATTATTATAGACAATCAAATTTTTAATGTAGTTCTTTATTAGTGAATACATATCTCAAGACAATCAGAATAGATTCAATGTTATATCTATCTTCTCTTGAATCATTTGTGGTACATATGTAGATCAATCTCATGTGGTGCTAATATTCATAATTTGAACAAGTTTTTATTTGTGGTTTTCAAACCTGGGAGAAAGTAATACCACGTGTTTCAAGTGATACTTAATGATAAGAAAAGAAAAATCATATGAATGAAACAGGAGTGAACATGATTCTTATGGAGTCCTGACATTGCTATGTTGCATTTCACAGTTTCCACATGCTTATTATTTTGCACAACGCTCTGGAAGGTACATTGGTTACATTGTCATATCTGTTTCTTGTTCAGGTCCCATTCCGAAGTCTTTGAATTTCAATTCTCAACGTGGGGAGTTGTTGGTTTCCTTCTACATGTTTACCTTTCATGCATTGTTGGTTGCCTATTTTCATCTTATTTCTAAGGCAAACTGGACAACTGAAGCACCACCCTTGCTATATTCGAAACAGTCTCATTCATGAACACAATACTCGCAATAGGAATAATATTCATCGGCCTAGAGTGTCGACCACTCTTTGCCAAAAAGGACCGCTTCATTCGTTCTGTATAATTCCCTGCAAAGACATTATGAAATTGAATATCTTCAAATCCGCGGTTAAAAACTACCTCCTGCACCAGTGCTTCTACACTGTAAAAGAATTTATTGATTTTAATAAAAGTTAAATTCGTCTTGTACTTTATCACGCCATTGCTGTAGCACTTTTTAAATAACTTATAACAANTCATATTAATTTAGTTTTATGTATACTCAACTTTGGCACGGTTGTGTACATAAATTCTGTAGCCCCATCTTGGCCCGGGTTTTTCTCCGTTTTTCCTTCGGGTAGAGGCGGA
>NNCF01135374.1:19018-74493 GCA_002313205.1 Laupala kohalensis | reverse complement strand
TTATTATTATTATTATTATGACCTTTTTTTCGTAGACATTGGACTTCAAATATTAAGTATACTTTGTATAACAGTTACGTTATCACGATCTTAAGTTTATAATTTCCTGTCGATGGCTTGATCAAAAGTTGAAACGTTGAGAATGTGTACTTAATATTTGAAATCCGTTGTCTACGAAAAACGGTCATAAGATTAATTAATAATGACTCAGTGAATTAACGGAAAGTGGGAGTGGGTAGAACCTAAAATTGTTGATACCTTCCGATTCTTGTAGACAAATCGGGACACATTTCGACTTGACGAGACTCGTCATCGTTTCGATGTCCGAACTGATCGCAGGTTTGGACTGAGATCTCCCTGGCGGACTCTCCGGAAGAGGCGCTGGAGGGGCCGACGTTCGCGCGGATGGGGCCCGCGGTGGGGCGCGCTCCTGCCGCCACGCCGCTGCCGCCACCCGCGCCGCCCTCCTTCTTGCAGCGGCTGCCGGCGTCACTGTTGCCCGCGGCGGNCCCGCCCCCGCCCCCGCTCCCGGCCCTGCGGCGGCGCCCGGCGCGCCCTCACCCGCCAAGAAGCTGCTCACGCAGGTGGGTCGTGTATTGGTTGTCGAAAATTGTTTTTCACTGAAAACACGAACAATTGTGTATTCTTAATTACCCACGATTCAAAAACTATGGTCATTAAAGCTTGGAAGTGACTGACAAATAATTGTAGCTTGTCAAACAAATAATTGTAGCAACGTCTTTTTTACTTCTAATGTCATTCTTGTGATTTTATAAAGCTTGAATATATTTTGCTTAAAATTTGGTCCTTTGTTTATAACCACCGGTAAATTGTATAGATCAAGCTAAACTGAAACAATTATGTTAAAGCAGAATGATATATTAAGTACAACCAATTTTTTTACAAGAAATAATTTGTAAAGATTATCATTGGTACGAATGTATTGTTCGAGCATGAAGCGGCCGTCGCGAGTTTACGAACTTGGTGGAGTGTCCAGGAGCTAAATGCTGCAACTGCTCGTCAATGTCGAGTCAAAGGGGAAGGAAAGTATTGGAATTCCGTGGTCGCTACTACCGGATTTGTCAATGAATCAGTGAGATCCATCCAATTATGTCTGTAAAGCCGTGACTCGGTAACAGCTTATTATTCAGCTGCAAAGATCAAATTATTATTCCGTGAACTTCTTGAAGTCATAAAGAGTTGTTATTAAACCAAAGAGACAATTTAATTAACGCGCTTAGCAAACTTTATAACTATTTTGGAGGGGAAAGAAATTTATACTGTGTGAATGTACGAATGTTTTGGGGGAGTAAGAATTTTCTTTTTAAAATTGTGTCTTAATTTTTATGTGGTTCTTTTATGAATAAATAAATTGTTCCATGTTTAGTTCTTTTATTCCATCAGTAGGTATCTAGACTTATGTTGGTCCAATAGGTTGTAATTTTCGCGTACCCACATTCTGATAAAACAAATTAAATAATAAATAAATAAATAAAAGTGGCGAAGAGTATGTTACAGTATTTTATCTCTCCTAAGTCTTAATAATTTTGTGTTCCAAGTGGCAACGTGCTTACTTCTAGTTCTTTGAACTCACGACTTCTCATTATGGCACTAATTTGTTTCCCTAATCTGGCCATGTGTTTTTATTATATTTTATAAAAAGTTATGCGAATTTTCTCACTTGTTAGTTTTGTATAAAAATATTTTTTAAATTATTTTTGCTAGGCCTGGTCAGAAATAGGTCTTGGTCGTGAAGATGGGACGGGTCCAGCAGTCACGTCTGTCAGCACCAACTCCACCCCTTCCCATACGGGACTCTTCCGTGCTATGTCTACCACTGGAGCTGGAGGCTCTCCGGCACGTGCACGCTTAGATGGCTGGATGACAGGAGACCGAAGGCAATCCTTGGACACAGTGTTGTGGTCGGGGCCTGCCACAGAAAGAGTGAAGGAACTTCTTTCGCATGGGATGATGATGCTGAACATATCTGCTCTTGGCGAAAGACGTGGTTCTGAACCTCGAGGACCTGACACGTTGGATGGCATCACCAGAGGTATGTTTGCACTGTAAGAATGGCCTTGGGGGCCGAGATAGAACAGGGTAGGAGTTACTGAAACACAAGTGAGGTTTTGATCATTTCTGCAAAATATATTTGCACCAAAAATGTCATGCCCTTACATTGATAATTGGATAATTACGATTAATTGCAACAATTTTTTTCTGTTGTTGCCTCAAGGTCTCTCTCTCCTTAATTCCTATAATGAGCTCAGTAAAAATATAATATGTTTAAGTTGAGAAGTACAAAATGTTCCAATAGAGGGAGAGCTAGTTAATTATTTTTGACTGATTTAAATGTACCAGTTCAATCAACAAACATATTCCGCAGATTTATTTTATAGACACTTCATTTTTTGAAAGTGGTCCAGTAATTAATCTGATATGAATAGTAACTATATTAGGATGAAACAAAGCATTTATCAATAAAATGACTGTAAAGTATCCGCTACAGTATTGTAACATAAATAATATAATTTTGAATTCATGAGATATTTGAGTCTAAGGCATTAGAGAAATATGTTATGTAACTAGTAGTAACTGGTCTATTCCCATTGTATTTGTCATTAAAAAGTGATCTAAGTGTCGTGTGAAATGTTATCTCACAGGTAGTAGACCTGGAAGTGCTGCTAAAAAAGTTCCATCTCCTTTGGAAAAGTCCCTATGTTATCTCACTGCTGAGGACGATTCAACCTCTGATAGTGAAAGTCTTGCGAGGTAAGCAACACTATAAACTTTTGTCTTCGTTAATTATGATTTTGTTATTTAATGTTTCTAACAGTAAATTGGATTCTCTTCTGATGAAATTCTTCCTAACTTCATCCCTATTTCTCCTAAAAATTCTTCCTAATAGTGTACCAATATTCAATGTCAGTATTCAAGTTCATCAAATTATGTAACAATTTTAAATTTCTTTATTTTATGTGAAAAAAATTCTTAAACCAAGAAAAATTACCTTTTCTTCACTAAAACGGTGTTACTTATTTCCCTTTAACTTCCTTGTATATGTTGTACACGGAAAATACTGTAATTGTGAGAATTTTCAATTATGAGGGGATAAATGAAAATAACCAATTTGGGATCCCTGGCACAAAAATAAAGTTGTTTTTGGAATTCTGTTCATCTATCCATCTGGCTGGCCATTTGTGGACAGTAATTCTTACTGATTAAATGAGCCAATTTCATTCATATAAAATCTAAGTCCTTTTTTCAAAAATTCTCCAAAATGCTTCATTAAGAAATGTATGTTGTTTACAGAAAGTTTAAGTGGTATTTTGCTTGGAAGTTGATTGTAGATGCCATAAAATAATTCCGTGCTGCTCTACCACACAAGGTTTTATATCAAGAGCCCATTCATCAATGAGAATGTACTGAGCTTGTGGTGAATAGTTTTACAAAACTGAATCCATAGATATGAGAATGCTAAAATAGATAGGAGATCTGAATTCTGACACCTGATATGAAATTTCATTAATGTAATAATGTTTTATAATATTAATTCACTTCTATATTTTAAATGTATACAGGATAATCACATTTATATTTAAATATATTTAATGAAGAGGACGTACTAAAGGTAAATGGGAAAGTATGTGCAATGGTGTTGCCCCATTGGATTTTTTGTTGTTGTCATATATAGTTTGTGATTTGTGAATTTTAAAATGAAGTATATGGTTGTGAAATACAAAATAGAAATAGGTGCATTTTAAATGAGAAAAGGGAATGTCAGGGAAAAGCAATGAAAGTTGACCTGAAATAACAACTCTAGGAAAATATACTCAAGTGAAACAAAGAAAATCAAGATCTCCTTATTGATTATCTCCTTAGAAGGACCTTTCATTCATACCAAATTACTTAAGTCCTGTTTTTAGAAGGATTTGAGAAAGTACAACTATTGTCTTACTTTTACAGATATTTCAATTGTATCATTACTATACATGATGTACAGTACAGTGAACTTGTTCGTAATATGAACGTAAGGGGTTATATTGTAATGAGCTCTCTGATGTATTTTACTGGAGTATTAGTTTAGTCATTCTTCCGAGTCCTCCTTATTTTCATTAGCACATCTGAGTACTCGAAGACTTCATTTGCTTTTTCCCAAATAATTGCAGTGTGGAGATGCTGACTGATGAGCAGATTTTGTCGTTGATGCTAGATCAAGAGCAGCAATGCGAAGAAGTTCTTGGTACTCCGTTGTCTGAAGTAGCTCCACTTCCACCTCTTCCCTCAGTTTCCGGCAATAGTGAGTCCCCCGAGGCTTGCAACTCACCCTCTATGGTTCCACCATCACAAGTTCCTCTACAGTTTCAGTGAGTGCAAAGGATGCAGCCCGCCTGGCTTTTTGCTGCAGCTTGCATACTGCCAGACGAAGATTAGGTCCGGGCTGCAATGGTTCCTTAGTTTTCCCGTGAAGTCAGCTTAGAAAGCAGCTCTTCTTATGAAACATATTCTTTCATTTTCTAATCTGTTTTAAGTCTTGCCTTTAGTTTAAGCTGATTGCAGTCTTTGGAGTTTATAAAAGATGAATTATGAAGAGTAAGAGGTTTCTGATTCCTTTTAATAATTGCTATTAACAAAAGTTTGTCTAGTGATAATAGCTCAATATAAATTGAAAAAATGTTCTGCAAATTTTTGTACACATGAACTCATAAGAAGTCAAAAAAGGATTGTATTAAATTATTTGGACATTTCTTCACGAGTCTTGCTTTTCTTCTATTACCATAATATAAGAGCTCTGATCTACCTACACAAATCTCAAGAGACAAACTTGCGTAACAATTATGTATCTCAATTTAAATTTTCTTGTAAGTTCCATAAAACAGTATAGTTACATTTGGAGATGGCAACTTTCATATTAGTAATCAATTATTGATTTATATATAAGCCAGGCAATTATTGTTCAATTAATCTGTGGAAATAATTTATTAATTGATTATTAACGAGTAAATAAATTCAGCAAATATTAGTGTAAGTTACAGTTTTTAAATTTTCTTTTCAATTTATTTAATAATATCGCTTAATATTATTTCATTTTAAAATAATAATTTTTAAATAAATTGAGTTATTTGCTCTTAATAAATTAAAATTCCTGGCATTTGAAAACAACCTATCAAATGACACTAATGTGGCAATGGGACGGTTACATTTTTGTGCCATTGGATATGATTTTCATTATTTTGGATGCACGTTTGTCACATTCTCCCAAACATTTGGGGGATTCTCTTTCAACCCTCAGACTTGAGTATTTAAGAAAAAACCTCTTGTCTTCTGCAGCAAAAGATATTTTCTGTTTTGACGATCACCATTACTTGGAGACGAGCCGGCCTTTGTGGTGAGACCATAATTTCAATCAAAGGTCCCTTTCAATTTAACTTCATATCTTGTGTTACCTTTAGTTTTTGCAGATTCTTAACATACTGATTTTGTAACTTTTAAATCTTAAATAAAAGGTGACAAATATTTCTAAGAAATTAATTAAAAAATTGATTTGTAGATTATTTGACGTAGATTGTAATTGAATGATTAATTAAATCATTCCAAAAGATAATTGATTTATTAGCTATAATTTTATTAAATTATCTCAAATTACACTGCCTGTTAATCTACAGGCACAGTGTCGATTGTATTTGCAAATCTTAAAATAAAGTTACAGGAAGTTGTATTGAAATCATCTCAGTTATTTGAAAATATGCTTCTGAGTAAAACAAGATAGACATATTTTACTCCAACAAAATTTTTTAGTACTTGTAATTATTTTTATTTTTTAGACGCTTATGCATATTGAATCCTCCAAAAATATAAATGTGTTGGA
This sequence comes from Laupala kohalensis, assembly GCA_002313205.1. Classification (NCBI taxonomy): domain Eukaryota; kingdom Metazoa; phylum Arthropoda; class Insecta; order Orthoptera; family Trigonidiidae; genus Laupala; species Laupala kohalensis. The sequence goes on along the minus strand of NNCF01135374.1, from coordinate 68,624 downwards.
CAAAACATTTTGTTAGCAGTTCTTTAAAGTAATGCAGAAGAAGGTAAATGAACATTAAAGAAAAGGATAAAAATCTTGTATTTTAGCAGTGAACATTTTTCGATTTATTTTGAAATGAACTTTCTTCTATTTTCATTCTGTTAAGGTAGAGTATGCAGTCTTTTTATCTCCATATTGCACTATTGTATTTGAATGAAGATAGGATTTCAATTTTTTTTCAGTGAAAGTGAAATCTTACTTACTTTATACATTTTGAAATCCTTCACCCAAATATTAAATATTTCAGCAAATACTCTTGAATGTAGAGTATTAATGTTCATTTATGAAAGCAAGACATTGAAATGATTAGATAATACACAAATAATCAAATTATTGAGGAGCATTATACATCTAAAAATTTCTTGCATGGGTTTGAGGAGGGCATGCAAGGGATATTGAAATGGGCTGATAATATTAAAATAAGATGTAAATTTCAACTCGTAAAATTATGATTTGTCTAGCTTTGGAAAAAAATATCCAAGCATTAGCAAGAATTGAATGGAAATTATTTTGTCTTTTACAGTGGTAATTTAAAACACCGAAAGCACTATGGATGCCACTTGGAATATTCCTTGTGTTTATGCTTCATTTTCAGCCTTTGTTGTAACTATAATTGTCTGTACCTTTTATATATTAAGAATGACAGATTAAATGAAGAATAACAATTGTTTAGTGATCAGGTTGTTTGTAGTTGGCCGTTATTTTCAATTTTTATCATACCAGCTTTGATTAGTTGGTATGCTTATTTTCAATAAAATACATTCTATAATTCTGATTGTAATGTTAAAATTTCTGTACTTACGACAATTTTACCGAAGGATCACTTAATTAACAGAAGATGTATAATATTTAAGATGAAGACATGAAGAAATTTATATTAGAGGTTTTAGAAGTGTCTTTGTTTTGTTTTTTTTTTCTATTTTTTTTGTAAAAAGAAATGATATATTTTAAAGTAAAAGTGACAGAGAAAAAACATTATTACAGGTTTTAGAAGTATGGTCTCAAATGTAAATGAAACACAAGTTGCTGAAACTTCTTTTTTGTAAATGTTTGATGTGGAAGTTTAAGTTAGCTTTGAAGGACTGAGCTAGTGTTTAATACAGGTATGTTATTATTTATTTTTTCTGAAAAATCTAAATTCAAACTACTTTAACTGTTTCTTTTCATTAACTGTAATTTTTATTTCAAAGTAAACTTTGAACATTTGAAGATGAATTTTTGTGCTTTTATTGTAATTATTTTGAATTAAAGAGTCAATTTTTTCATGGTTCGTGTTCAGCAATAAACACAATAGATATCTTATTATCTCTTATATTTTTAATGAGGCTAATGAAACAATTGTTTTTGGGAAAGCATGTAAAAATTAAACATTATAATAAAAAAAGGAAAAGTTTTGAAATAACAAATATTAAAATTGAATTGAGTTACTGGAGATTAAGACCTACATACAAAGAAATATAAGGCCTTATAGATACATGTGTAAATATAGAAGGATTTATGAAAAGTGACCATTTTCATAATTGTACGGTTATTATGGGAAAATTAAGTTAAAATATTAATATAGGTATGCAAGTACTGTAAACATTTGGTTTTGTGTAATTATATAATAGAATGTTGTTGTAATGTTTTGGATGTAAATGTGCTGTGTATCTTACAAACAAAGAAAACAACTGGCATTAGAACTCAAAAAAATTAAATTAAAGCTTATTACATGCTCTTATCTTAATATGGGGATCAACCTTGTTTATTCCATTTTTTAAATTATTTTTGATCGTTAAGAGTGTGAGATATTTATGTTTTTCTTCCATGTTGTTTATTAGATGAATTTGTCTTTGTTTCATTGTGCCATACCATAGTCAGTTGAGTAGATTTAAAGAATGTTATGACCTAATGGAAGAATCTGCTCTTGGCTGCTCAGTTTGTTAAGCATATAGGAATCCTTTATTCTACTCCTCTGAAGTTTGTTTGAGATTTTAATACTGGTGTACATATCAGAAAATACTTGACAAAGTAAAGCTTTTAGTTTTGCATATTTTACGATGAATGCTTTTAGTGAAAGCAAGTGACTGGTTCCTTCACATTCTGTATTTTCTTCTACAGAATAGATACATTGTTCAGGTGTATCTAGAATGAAGTTCTTCTTTTGAATATAATCTACAGTTAATGAACATGTGAAAAAAACTACTTGGAGGATTTTTAATGAGTTGTGTTGCACTTTAAAAGGCTGATTCTTCTCTTAGATATTATTCTCCATTTTTAATAACAATGTCATAGAAATGATACCACTATTCTTTACTTTAAAATAATAATATTTGAAGTATTTTTAACATGCTGAACTAAAAAGTTATATCTTGGTATTAAATCCACTTCATTTAATTTTTTGTTGTTCATTTAAAAATGGTCAAAAGACTAATGTGGAAATGGAAATTGAACACATCATTTAAAGTAATGTTAAAACTATGGTGTCCATGGGTGACCTAAGTCAAGTGCCTGTTATCATAGGTTGTATCTTGGTGGTCTATAATATTTTGGGAAAGTTTGTTTTTTATATCTGTTTACTGAACCATTTCTACTAGCAATGTTGTAATATGACTACCAAAACCCTGAAATACTTAGCAATACTTAAGTTTGTTGATACAACTACAACTCAGTTGTTTTGTTGTATATACTTAAAGATGTTTAATTATAATTTGGAATGTAAATTGCAAATTTTCCATTGTCCTTACATGTTTGTTTTATGCATTTCAATTATATATTTTTCAACTTCTATTTCTGGCATATTTTGTTCGATCTATGATGTTCTAAGTTCATTAATAAGGTAGAGTGTGCCGTATTACAATACTCTTTAGAAGTTCCTTCCTGCAAATTCTGCTCATCTCTTCTTTTTTTAATGATTTACTCTTTAGTATATGGCAAAACTGATGATCTGTTTGTTGTAAAAGAGGTAGTAAAATTTTCAGGAAAAATATTTACCCTTTTTGATGTCTTGTCTGTGAATAAATTTTTTTTTCGAGTCTGGCAGCTTCAATATTTTATATGTATACTTCAATAATTTTTCTTCCTTTAACCATTTTTGTTATGGACAGGGGTGTTGATAAAAGTTTTGGGGTCTCTCCCTACTTTCTAAGAGTTCAAGGTTTGTTTCAATCTACTCATTTCTGCCTTCTATTGAATTTACATCTTCTACGACCAGGTGGAAACAATGATGGACCAGGACTCATGCTTGGGACCTCTTGCTCTGGCCACAGGGCTACTATCATCTGTTTTACCTCCCAAAACCCTGACACAACTTGGATCACAGGGCAGTAGCTGAGGAATGTAGCCTTGAGACCAGAGTGGGAGTCTCGAGTGTGAGTCAGATCCGTCACTGTTTTCTCATGACTGTAGATGATGCAACTTAGTAAGTATTTGGAAGTGAAGAGTTCTGTAAGAATTTATTGCTCATTTATTGATGCAGCCTAACACCGTCTTGGACAATCCATATCGACAAATATCTATAAAATTGACGTTTATGAAAATAAGAGCCATTATTTTAATTCTTGGTATTTGCGTCCTAGATAAATTAATTTTTTCTGAAACCAAATTGTTGAGTATTTTCTTAAGAATTTTAGTTATATTTTTTACTGTCAGTTGTGCATCCATATTAGTGTTGCGAATTATGTTGATGTTAGTAAAGGAAATTTTTTATTCATTGTCAGGAACTAACTATTGATAAGTTTTCTGTTTGAATTGCATTTACAAATGAGAGACAATTGATTGACAAATTGATGCTGGTTGAAGGAACTATTTGTATTAAATATTTCTTAAAAATTATGTACACATTAGAAATTATCATCAGTGTTGCCAATATAAGATGTCATTTTTATTGATTAACCTGCCCACAGGGGCTGTGATATATCAAGCAATAGAAGTTGTTATATACATGTGAATTTAAGACTAGCAAAGGTATCTGACTTTCTCCATTAACTGTTTATTTTATTTTATTTTGTGTGGTTACATTTGTGGAAAATTAAGTTTTTGCCAGATATTTGTGCACTATAGCGAAAGTTATTAGTAGATAGGAAGTTTCATTGCTCGTGAAATTAAGATGTGTCACATCTTGTGTAATACCTTTTAATTATTTGAAAGAAAATAATTATCTTGGAATGTTTAAGTTCATTGTTTTACTTACATGTGACTGAAATGAAAAATATTTGTGTATTGTGTCAGTTTTACCTACTATCGATTATTAAATTTTTATAACATTTGAAAAAGTACATATATGAATAATTTTTTTTATTTTAAAAGGGTATTTTCCAGTAACTAACTTAATGGAAAACAAGAAAAATATTTATCACTTACAATAATGATTGTACTGTGCTTTTTATCATCTCTAGCAATTTACAATGTAAATATGAGTATATTCCACCAATTTATTAATTTTTAATAATTTCTGTTAATTATTAAAAAATAATAAAAATTAAAAATCTATATTCTGTTAAAAACATTACATTTTTATCAAAATAGTCATAAACTGTATTTGGTACAACAATAATTAATTATCTTTCATCAAGAAACATGTATTTTGAATAACGGAACAAAAAGCATTTCAGTTTATGATGTGCACCTTAATTTCCTGCTTCCGGTTTTATAACTTTTCTCCAATCTTATCTTTTTATACGTTACCGTGAGCCAAATTTACTGTTGCCATAGCTATTGATACTTAACAACTTAATTATTATACATACATTGAAAGCTGGAAATATATGCTTAATTCAAAACAAGTTCAATGTTATCAAATAGTTTTTGAGTAACAATAAACCTATGCCCGTTCAAAATTATTCGGAAAAGATTGAGTATCCTGATACTTTTATTTGACAAACTTTTAAAAATGTTTATCATCTTTTTATAGAAATCTTACTGTAAATGAAAGAAAGTCTGTATATTGCTGTAAAAATAACTTCTGATAATTTTGAGAAACGATTCAGAGTTTTGGAAACATTAGAAACCTCCACAATGTTGCATAGTAAATAAACATACTGTACTTGATGTATTTTCCCCATATTTGTTAGTTTTGTTAATTAGTAGTTAATTAATAGTTGTCCCATGTGAGTTAATTTTTAATTAATGATTAATGTAGGATTTCTGGTGGGTTTTTGTTATAGCCATGTTTAAGTTAAAATATTTCAGTGAAAACTTGCCATTGGCTCTTCTCTGTGAAATGTAAACTTCTACTTTCCCTTGTGTGTAAATTGCATTCTTTTATAATATTATTTCATTGATAATTGTATGTTGTAAATCATTTTTTAGACCTATGATATTCTTCTGTTGTAAGAAAATACATTGCATGAGAAGGAAATGATTTTGCATGTTAAATATATTGATAGATTAATGTCGGAAGAACAACAATTCTCCAACGAAATTTTAGTCTCCTAGATATATGGGCAGTTCTGGTAATAAAGCCAGTTAGATAATTATGACTTTTATCTGTCCTCTAATCTTACCTGTGGGTTAATACATACCCCATAAGCATTTGTAGAAAGTATTTTTATGAGCCTGAGGGTTACATATTTTCTTTAATTGCCACTTATCAGTAAAATCATTCTGATGCAAAACATGGATTAAATGAAATACTCGTGATTTGGTGATTGTTCTGCTGTAATTTATTTTTTGTTTTGAAAAAAAAAATTCCAAAAATAATTGGTTTAGGTCAAATAAGAATTGGACATATCTACAATTTTTGGAAATTTATATTTTCACTATAAATCAATTCTTTTGCATGGAGAAACTGCCTAAAAGGATTTCACAGCATCAGTATTATGTTCAAGGACACTACATGAAATGATTTTTAAGTATTTGTTTTAATTTGATTAATTAGAAGGTGTTTCTTTAATAATGAAGAAAACAGTTATTGTAAAATGTTTTTGTTATTATTGGGTTCCCAAAAACAATTCTTATTTTTGTAAAAGCATTGTTATATTTTGTAAGTAATTTTATAAATTGTTCTAAATCGTGTTCCAAAGTACATGTAAATAATATTAATATATATTTTATTGTCTTCACAATACTTCTGGAGAAGTCTTCACAATACTTCAACATTTCTGGAGAGAACTGATTTGTATTGGTGCTCATAATAAAATTTGTTTCTGAGAAAAAGAACATTTCCAAATTACATAGTATGATTTATAGAGATTTCTATGAGGTTGTCTCTCTGACAACCATTAAATTAAAATATCAGCTTGTATCTAATATTATTAATTTACCTCTGACCAGGCATACTATATTCCTCATAATCAGTAGATCCCTTTATTCTGGACTTGCAGTTGTTTTGGATGTCAAATGGTTTGGGTGACTTCAAGGTTATTCTTTTTTCTCGTTTTTTGTTTCTTTCATCTCATAATTGATCTTAAATTGCTGTGTTTTCATTCGCAAGTTCATTTCATGGCCCTTTTTGAACAACTGTTTAAGAGATGCTATCATACAGGGTAGTCATTTGGGAGTAGTGGAGATCAATGAACTAATGGAAGATTGTTTTAGTATGTTCATCATTTGTTGTAAATGTAATTTTTCAGTTTCATTTGTGATGTGTCCTGTAGTGATTGACATTGAAGAAACAGGTAAAACATCAATCTTGTATGAGAATATTCCTTATTTTTCTGGGAAAATTAAAATAAATAGTGTTTCAATTATTTCAGTAGAACCTTTTTTTTTCTTACTTCTTTACTTACTCTTCTTTATCCAGATCCATTGTACTATCAAAATATGTTTTTATTTATAATTTTGCACCATGGCTTAAGAAAAGTTTTATTTATAGAGGTATGTGTGACCTACATTTCAAAAAAGGTGATTACAATATTTACTCAATACAATATATTTTTCCTTGGATTTAACAGTACAATGGGAATTACAAAATGTGTATCCCAATGGGGTTTAGTCGTGATGGCCACAAGAGCTGTGAGACATGAGTCACTTGTATTGCACTTGTTGTGTAGTGAATTTCCACCAACATATTTTCATGTAGTACTCAGTGTTGTGATAATATTTTTGTTACTTAGTTTTTAAATAAAATAGATGGTGTGTGTTCTATCGATAGTACAACTTTTGTTGCCTATTTCCGATAATATGTTGACGATCCAGGTCACTGCCGGTTTTGGTTAGTCCAGATGAATGAGGTTCTTCTGTATTATCATATTTCTATTAGGGATTATTGTTGTTTTGTATTTTTCTGATAAATTGATCTTCTTGTAGAATAAGAATTATTTGAATTTGCAGCTTCAGACAGATTTGGTTCATCCTCATTGCAATACAACTCTTGCATTTTAGTCTGATGTGATCCATTAAATATTTCAAATTTTCATCGGTTATTCCAAATATAAAATATTTACCCTTTAATTTTTTGCTGTTCAATATGTGCTTATTAAAAACAATATTTATTGTTTTAATTAGGATTTGTAGCATTCTTTTAGTTTCACTTTTTGTATGTTTGGCTCCTTTAGCAGTGTTATATCACCACTTATTGACATATGATATTAAATCATCTTCCATCTCTTTTCAAGAGGTAAAGTTCATCCTCCACCGAGAGGCATAAGGAATCTCTGTTACATTACATTGCATTAATGAAATATGAGAAACATGTTCTAATATGTTTTATCAGCATTATACTGTGATAGAGTGTTATATGTGTAATGAAGAGTTTGTTAAGTCCTGGGAACCCATGTTTTTTTAAACATTCATTTTTGTAGTCCTTTTTAAAAAGCTCTCGAAGTGAAGGGTTGTTATCTTCAGTGAAGTTTGATGTTCTTACATAAGGGAGTGAGATACTAAATGAGTGAATCACACTAGATATTAACTGTCCATTTCATCTTGTTAATATCTATTTGAGAATTTGTGTTGGGAAATGGCTGTAATTGAAGTGCTGTATCAGGAAACTTTAGGTACAAATGTGGTAGGAAGAGAATTGAATTTAGGAATTGTAGAGAAGCAAGTGGATTTCAAATAAGATTAGAGGAAAGATTCCTAGTCAGTGTGAAGTATTGGAACATCCAACTTGAACTGCAGAAATATCTGTGATTAGTTTCTTACCCTTGCTCTTTGAGGGTTCTTCTCCTTACTAATTCCTTTAGTTTGTTTGATAATGCACATGTAAGTGTAAAATATAAATTAGCAGGGGCGCCTATATGTAAATAAGCTATATTTGCAAATGTATATATTTATATTTATGAAATTATATATCTACAAAGGCAGTGAGAATATCTTGTACAGGCAGAGCTCTGCTAAATGTGAAAGGGAAATAAATTATGATGTCAAGATATTGTTATATTTTTTTACACTGATAATTATTTCCTTGTCTGAATAATACTGTTTTGGGAAGATTTCAAAATACGACTAAAAATCATATTTGTGATGTGGTACCACAAAAGTACTTCAAAGAAAACCAATGAGTATCCTTCACAAAATCTTAAGTAAAGATCACCATTTTAATCATTGTATTGTCTTTGAAATTATACTTAGTCTTCATGTCACAATTCCAAATTTTAATTATTGTATGATATTGTATAATAGCTGATCGTAAAGATAAAGACAGAAATGAAAATTTATTACTCATGTTAAGAAAATGATGAAATAATTTTTTATTTCTGTTTATAAATGACAGAAATGAATTTTTGATGAAATAAAAGTGAATTATAATATTAACACCAAATTTATTTAATGATTCTTTTTTGTCTTCTTGTGATGCAGAGGCAAACATAAACCTCTCAATGTTGTCTTTATCCCACAAATGTCTATATCCCTGTGTCAAGTTTTGTTCAGTATTTACAAACTGCGGTTAACCACGAGGAGGACAATAAACTAATTTACTCACTGAAAGCAGGCGAGAGAACATCCCACCAATTGCAATCAAGGCAGAGGCGGATTTATCATTTCTGATCCCCGAGGCAAAATCATGGGATGCAACCCCCTAAGATAAGACTAAAATTAGTTAGTTACTTGTTCTAATATCAACAAACGTATATTTAATGATATAAAAATCATTAGTGGATGTTTAAGTAATCTAACTTCTCTGTTTAAAATTATTATGACTTGCATAAAAAGTGAGCTCCAGAGACAAAAGATGTACCAAAGTACATGACACTTTAGGACCTAAAATTTACTAATGGAAATAAATTTGCATATTGGGTGCATTCAACATTAAATGCAAATAACAATGAAAAAAAGTTAAAAATATAAGAAAATTGACTTTTTTAATTTGAGGCACCACTGAAAAAATTAGGAAAAAGTTCATTAATGTAGAGTTATATAGGTCTAACCAAATGGTGCGCCTATGAATTTTGTGCTTGAAATTTTTTTTTTGATTTTTTGCATTCTTTTAAAAGCGACAACTTTCATACATGACATTGAATGGCCTTGGAAAACATTCCTCACATATTCTTTGATCACCCCCCTTAATGGAAAAGTTCAGATTTTTTACTTGAGCCAGTGATCATTAAAAATAAAAATCATGTTTTTGGGTTTTTCTGAAGGGGGAGGCAGTAACGAACCTATGGGCTGTGGAAACACAAGTAAGGTGCATGTAACACTAAAATCCAAGGTTATTTGAAAATCTAAAACTGACATTTTACCTACCATAACCGCAAATACTTTTTGCGTAAACAATATATTGTGGCAAAACGAGATGGGGGGGGGGGTTCTGGATGGCCAGACATTAAAAAAAACATTTTGTATAATAAGTAACATAAAACCTTCATAAAAACCTTAAAATATTCATAAGCCTCAGGTTCCGCCCCTTCCAGTCAGTTAAGTATGTTACTAAATATCGGTTACTATTGCTCAGGGTTAAGGGAAGGACCAGCTGTCTCTGGGAAATGCAGTGATGTTATAGGCACATTTTTGACTTATAAAAAAAAGATGATTTTAAAGTATTATCCCAAAACCTGGAGAGTCAGCGTTGCTCAGTGGGTAGATAGATGAATTACAGGCTGGACGGCTGGGGTTTGATCGCCAGTGGAGTGGGGATATTTCATCCCATCTTATCATCCAGACTCCCATGCCTATTCAGCTTGCTGTTAAATGAGTATTCCCTCCCAGGGAATTCCACCTTAAAGTAGCACTGTCCGTGCGGGTGGAGAGGGTTCTCGCGGGTCAATGAAGTTGAGGGCTATGCCGACGGTAGCATAACTACTGGCAGGGTCTCCCAAGTCGTACAGGTCTCAACAGACGCTCCACACAAAGTGTATTCCACAATGACCTTTCTTTCTTAACCCATCCTTTGATCTCTAACCCAACCCTAAGGTGTAAGGCGATCCGTGCCGACGGGGTGCATGGCACATGGGAGATGTGTCGCAAACAGAGCCCTGGGATACCCCCCTTGTATAATAGCCTTACCTACGCATGCGGCGCTCTGCTTAGGTGGACAGTAGATTTCCCTAGCTGTTCGTGGGAATTCACATGAATTCTGCCATTAAAAACAAAAACTTTAATAAACCGGAGAGGGAAAAAATGGAGAGACGTCTGAGGTGGCTTCATCTGAGGTCCACTCGGACTCTACATCTTCAACGGTGAGGTGCTCATGGCTGAGGTGGGCAACCTCAACCGGAAGAAGAGGAACCGCTCTGGTGCGGAGAAGAAGAGGAGAAGGAGGGCAGCGCAGGCTCGGGGTGAGGCTCCCCAAGGGCCTAACCCTGGGACTCCGGGTCCCTAGAGAGGACACTCTGGGCCCAGGAGTAAGACTTCCGTTGTGGGGCCGGATTCCGGGACTCCGAAGTCTGAAAAGAAAGTGGAGAAGGGAGGCAAGCGGCTCCTCTCGAGGACGACACCTGAAGAGATGAGGCAGGCCACCAAGACGCAGACGGTGGACTACGCCAGTATCGCCAAAAAGGGGACTAGGGTGGCTATCGTGCCTGAGGACTACCTTGAGACCCAATATGGTGATAAACCAGGTTGAGCCGGTGGAGAAGGTGGGGAAACTCATTGATGGGCTCCCTGTACAGGGGGCCATTAAGCCCCACTTCCTAGACTGCTACTTGTCAAAGGGAGTAGCAGTCCTGGTGTGCGCAGATGAGGAGAACAAAACTTGGCTCTCCGATTCCGTGCCACCCGTGAAACCTTGGGAGGGAGCCAGACTCGCAATTGTGGGCCTGGATAAACGCCGGACCTATAAAAGGGTCATGGTCTGGGTGCCAGGACCACCGGAGGACAGCGCTGTTCTTCTGGGGAGAATGATGCGCCAAAATGATGGAATTCATGCCTACAGCTGGAGGGTATATGAGAGGCGGGTGGAGAAGAAGGGAGTCCGGCTTGTAGTGAGCTTGGACTCCCGAGAGGTCGACAGGGTGGTGGGCGCGAGCATCTATTGTGGTGCTCGTACTGCCTCCTTCACCTTGCTGGATAGCAAGCGGGAGCCAAAGCCCACCACCTCGAAAGAAAAGGAACATGCACTGGTAGGTACTGGGCCTGGACTACTGACCGAGCGCAAGCTTGGGGAGGTGTCGGGGCACGGGTCCAAAAAGGAGGCCGGGGATAATCCCGACAAACCCAGCCCAGAATCGGAGGTGAGGGAGGAGACACCTTGCCTGCAAGTGGACCCAGGGGCACCTGGAGGAGGACCGCAAGCGCAGGCGTAGCCAAACGGTTCGCAGAGGCAGCGCTGGGGTGAAAGGTAAGTGATGTTATCTTTTATCCAAGTTAACTTGCAGCACTGCATTGCGACCTCTAGAGTACCGATAAGAAGTATAGACATGTGGGTTTTCAGTCGCCGTGATACAGGAACCATGGCTCAGGCAGGGCCATATCACGGGACTGAGATGTAAGGGGTACACGCTCTGTGCTGGAGCAAGTGTCAAACCCAGAACATGTATACTGATTAAAGGTATGAACGTTTGGGTAATACCAGGATCAGTTACAAGGGACCTGGTCGCTGTACGAGATACGAAGAGGAGCAACAGGACAAAGATCTTGTTTGCTCAGCTTACTTTCCAAGTGACTCTGATTCCCCAACCTTGGAGGAGTTCAGAAAACTGATGGCATTTTTCAAAAGACGGACTCAACCTGTTGGTGGGCTGTGACGCCAATGCTCATTATGGTTGATAATGCAGGACCGGGGGTGCACAGACACCAATCGACGGAGCGAGGATTTGATCGCATACTTGTGTACAACTGACTTAGAGATCATGAATATAGGAGACATCCCGACTTTCAGAAATCACAGAAGCGACTGAGTCATAGACCTATCTCTGGACTTCATGGATGACTTAATGGACTGGAGAGTTTCTAGGGAACCTTCCTTGTCAGACCACAGGCACATTGTGTTTAAAATGAAGGGCTCGTTAAAAAGGGAATCCTATAGAAATCCCAGACGGACCAACTGTGTCTCTTTCAGGGAGGAGTTGAGGAGGAGAGTGGAGAATGGTCCTTTGTATAGGTACAGCAGTAAAGGAGAACTGGAGTTGGGAGTAAATTATCTGACACAGACCTTAAACTCTTGTTATGAGATGAATTGCCCAGTTGTGGAGAGGAGAAAGACATCAGGTAGCTTTAGATGGAATAGCTACCTGGAATACCTTAGGAGGAGGACCAGAAGGCTGTGGAATAGACTCGGGACCCCAAGGGATCAGGTAAGCAGGGACGCCTTTCAGGAATCTCTGAGGGAATATAAGACGGAAGTCAGGAAGACCTCCAGAAAACCTGGAGGCAGTACTCTGAACGTGTTGCTGCATACTCACTTTCCTGGTGCTACAACCACAAATAGTGACGTGAAATCAGTAGGATCTCGCTGTCCTGATAGAGGAGGATGGAATGAGGCGGCGGGAATCGTTACTTATAGTAGAGTGAAATGGACAATATCATCTTTTGCACCTTTCAAAAGCCCAGAAGTGTATGGCGTTTTCTCTGCACTTCTGCGAAAGGGCGGGGAGTACGTCATACCACATCTTGTTAGGATTTACAAGCGATGTTTAACCATGGGATATGTACATTCCCTGTGGCGACATGCCAAATTCGTCTTTATACCTAAGCCTGTCAGACCATGTCATACCAGACCTAAGGACTATCGTCCTATCAGTCTAACGCCTTTTATTGAGAAAACCTTGGAGAGACTGGTAGATAGGTATATCAGGGAGAGGGTACTGAGGGATCACGACCACTGCATCCTCTTCAGCATGCCTACTAGCAAGGGATATCCGTTGAAACGGCTCTTCACCAGTTGGTGATGAGGATGGAAAGTACCCTTGACCAGCAACAACTAGCTATGGTTGTTTTCCTGGACATAGAGGGGGTTCTTAACCGTAATATGCTAAACTCAATAAAGCTTAGCTTAGTGAAAAGAGGAGTTAGTCCTACATTATTAAAATTGATTCCAGCCTCCTTGCAGGGCCGCCAAATTATTGTATCATAGACAGGGGGTGTCCACAAGTTGGAGTATTGTCACCAACCATTTGGTGTCTGGTGATGGATGATCTACTTACCAGACTCAATGTTGGGGGAACCTATGCCTTGGGCTACGCTGATGATATCAGCTTGGTGGTCGCGGGCAATTTTCCCAGTACGGTTACGGGGTTCATGCAGGACTCCTTACGTAGGGTGGAGAATAGGTGCCAGGAAACATTATTGTCAGTTAACCCTGACATGACATAACTAGTTGTTTTTAGGAGACGGAGGCTCCATGACCTGTTGGAGTCCTTATTTGGGGAAATACTAGTCAGTTCAACTTCAGTTAGGTATCTCGTGGTGATCTTGGGTGCCAGGATAAATTGGACAAAACACATTAATCATAAGGTGGAAAAGGCGCGCAAAGTCTTGTGTGCATGTCGTGGAGCTATTGGGATGACATGGGGAGAAGGTCCACTGGCTCTATGTTGCTGTCATGAAGCCTATGATCACCTTCGCGTCACTAGCCTGGTGGCCTGGCTCTGGGGTAGGGACGGCAATTACCAGGCTAAACAGTATACAGAGATTAGCTTGTTTAGGAATAGCCGGGACGCTGGGTATTACTCCGCTCTGTACCATGGAGACACTTCTATGCCTTCCTCCACTGCACTTATATATTAAGGAGCTGGCAAGCATTGGCGCATATCGCCTGTGGTCACTCGGTGGGTGGTCCTTTAAGAATCCTCTCAAAGGACACACATTAATTTTGACAAGGCTCCAGGCAGCAAGACCCTTGGCAGGAATGATTGGGGACCTTATCGGGCCCGGGTATAACTTAGATTATAAATTTACCGTGGTTATCCCCACGGGAGAGGATTGGGTCCCGAGCGTCGGGACAAGTCTCCAGGCTGGGGGCCACGTTTGGTTTAAGAATGGCTCACGGATGGGAGCGGAGACTGGCGCCGGGATCTGGGGACCTAATACAAGGCTCCACCTTATCTTTAGGGGGATACACCACAGTTTTCCAGGCAGAAGTATTTGCGATACTGGTCTGTGTTAATTACATACAGAATATGTCTGGACTTAATGGCCGCATTAATTACATACAGAATATGTCTGGACTTAATGGCCGCATTAATATATGCAGCGACAGTCAGGTAGCACTAACGGCACTATGTATCTATAGGACATCATCCAAACTTGTGTGGCAATGCCAACGGATGTTAGACACACTCTGTGAACGAAACCCAGATACCCTTTGGTGGGTTCCTGGGCATATGGGAATCAGGGTAAATGAAAAGGCGGATGAACTGGCAAAGATGGGATCCAAGGGCCACTTTGTGGGCCCGAAACCCTCCTTTGGAATATCTCCACGAAAGGTGAGGCTGGAGGTTGTCAATTGGACACACCAGCAACATCTCACCATCTGGAAGTCACAGCATATAGCCAGGCAGGTCCGCGAGTTAATCGCCGGACCAAGCCAGGAATATAAGAAGGTCCTACTAAATTTAGGTAGAAGCCATATAAGGAAAGTAATAGGTCTACTAACAGGCCATAATACCCTACGGAGACATTTACAAATAATGGGGATCAGTCAGGATCCAATGTGTAGGAGATGTGGCATGGAGGGGGAGACTTCCGCGCATGTATTCTGTTTGTGCGAAGCTCTTGCCCAAACCAGATACCGTTACCTAGGTTCATATTTCCCTAACATATATGATATCAAAAAAGGCTAAAATCCAATATTTGGTGTCCTTTTGCGAGGCCTTGGGGATGGAATAACCCTGACTGTACTATGGGGTACAAAGGGCCTTTTAGGTCTATATTCGGGGCTCCTCTGGTGGGATACCACCCATACTATAATCTAATCTAATCTAAATGAGTACTGGGTTCATGACCTAGGGTCAAACATGCTGGAGCGAGATGCGGGCCACATCTCCTCCGAGTGCCAAGGTCAAGTAATTGTGGAGCTCTACCCTCCATTAACCCCTTGGGCACCTTCGGTGCCTGTTGTGCAACAGTTTGACTTTGACCCCAAAAGCTGGTGAATGCTGTAAACCATTGGGTATTTATTTTGTGAAATATTGGTTGTTTTATCATAACCACTAATTAAAAGTTACCACTAATAGGAGTTTTAGTTGCAGGGATGTTAAAAATAGTTTGTTTATCTTCACTTTTTATAGTTTATTATGGTGAAATTCATATTTTATTGAATTTAAATACATTTAAGTTTACAGTGAAATAGAATTGCATATTAGTTATTGTAAATATACAGTTAAGGATCATACTTATGAAAGACAAAAGCAAGTAATCAATCTAATGAGTTCCTTAGATTTAATATGTTATATTTCATTTCATTATATTTTGTAGTAAATGTGGCTGCATAAGAGATTGCATAGATTATATTATTGAAGTCTACTCGTAATTTTTGTGTGTGCCATCAAATCTATTATATACCATATTTTTGGGCTTTATTTTGACATTCTGTTTGAATTTACAAACTGTTAGGCAACATTTATATATTAACTATTTGTGAAATAATTATTTGGCCTTGAAAAAATTCATTCTCCTACTGATTAAATTGTTCCTATTCATGGGATTGTGTGTTTGACTCTGAAATGTGGAAACGTTCCTGTTACATTTACGTTCATTTACCTGTTCATTACAATTTGATGAGCTCAAACCTTTCTGTTTGATAACTGAATTTTAAAAAATGAGATCAACAACAGTAACATGTTAAGGATTTAGGTGGAAACACTATTTTTTTTTCATGTATATAGAAAACAAATTATTCATAGAAATTAATATGAGTGATTGTGTCTACTATTAAATGTACTATCATTATTTGATCAATACATTTTAATACGTTTAATGTAGGAAAATTGTGATACCTTTTTCAAAATTTGGACCAATTGAGTTACACTATAAATGAGTTTAAAATTCTTAATAAATTTTTAGGGTCTTGTCAATGAATTAATAAAACAATTATTCTCTACAATAATACAATTTTAGTTTTGTGGCTTTAAATTTTCTGGAAGAGTTTGTGATTTACTGATCATGAAAGATGAATTGAGAAAAAAAATGTTATTGAGAATAGGGTAATAGAGTTATTATCCTCATTGGTTAAAGTAATGAAGAAGAGATTTTTAAAACCCCACTTAATAATGTATTTGTGAGAAATTTAATATTGAATTATGGAAACAGAATATTTTAGAGATATAAACAAATTTCTGGAAATCAAACAGACTTTATTTTTAAGTGGTTCACGTTATTGAATATTTTATCTTCCAATATATGACTTGAATAACTGAATATTTGAACTTAAGGTCTGTCTAGGGGTTTAAAAACTCTGATATGCGACTAAAAGTGATTATTCATGATAAGTCATTTGATATAATACTGAGAAGTGAATTATGCAAATTAGACTTATTATATATGTAAGTCTTGGTATTTGCATTAATGTATGGTATATCAGACCAGATTATATAGTATATCATTGACAAGTACCTGGGACCCTCGTAAAATTAAATTAATTTTTCTTTAGTTTTATTCAAGGAGTTAGTTGAATTGGACATCAGACTTTTCAGAGCCCTATATTATCTCTGAATTGGATAATATGATATTAACTTAAATGAAATATAACAATTACTCAAATTAGTCAATTGTTTAATCAAGACTTGTTCAATTAGCATTGATTGAAAGACTGGAAAATTTAAAACTATCAATTGTGCTGGGGATATTTGAATAATAATAAATCTTAAAGAAGAATTTGTGCTACAAAATATCGGGTGCTGACCCAAGAAATCCACCATTATATGATGATTCATTTCTACTCCACATGCATGCATCATGGGTTGATGTCGCACAGGCAGGCCAGCCCTCCGTCTCCTTCCATACACAGGATGTGGCACCACCAATCCCAATCGATGTCGTGCACTCCCAGGGCCGCTGCGGCCTGCATCATGGCAACTATTTCAAACTCAAATCATTCGAAGTGACTAGTTCAGTAATATGATAAACTGGACACTCAGGGAAGGAGCTTACTGGATCATTTTCTTTTCTTCGTTCGTACCGGGAAATCAATTGACTAATGGAATCGTAATCATGATCGAGGCGACATTTCAAACAGGTATGAAAAATAGACGAGAGGTAATTTTTCAGAATCTACGTTTTCCCGATTTTCATATCGCAGTGTTTTTGCGAGTTCACAAACATCCCTAATATCTGACGCTGAACTAAGGATAGGGTAGGTTCGTGCTTTATCAAGGTATTTTTACGCTCTGAAAAATCAAGTAGAACGTGAACAAAGTTGGGACAAAATAAAATCTCGGTGAAAAAATACTTAGATTTCGTAGGAAATATTTTCTTGATAACCCGGACATTCGTCAGCGAGGTTGACAATAATAAATAAAGACTTCCCACGGCGGGACTAGGACTCGAGGTTTTGTAAACAGGAAGTCAGCGCCCTACATCACGACGTTTTACAAGTGTACTTTTTTATCTTAAATAAATTACAAACTAAACAAGCTTTTCGTCATTCAGAATAAAATTATAAACTGAAATTAAACTTTCTCGTTCTGTAGGTTTGAAATCTGCCAGAAATTGTACAATGATTGCAATCAACTTAAGCTAGAAAACTCGCATGGACTTTCTCAAAAACTCGAATGGAATTCCTACCTGTTCAAATGCACGTATGGTATATGTTGTTCAACACGTGAACGGCTTATCACCATTTTCCACAGGTATACTTTCCTCAAGATGTTACCATGATTTATGTAGCATTTTCCCTCAATATTCTGCTAAAATAAATATAGAAGAAATGGTAAATATTTCTCATTTTGCCTCGCATCTTGGGGCGATTTCCAATACGTAAACCACCGCTGAGAAAAGTGACCTGGCAAAATCAGGTCGGCAACGAATGACTGAATAAATTCGAGGCTGCAACGTCCCATTCGAGGCAACCAAATAATTCCCACAAAAAATTACATTATCATGATTTTCAATTATTCCTTTTACATCTTCGAATGTTCGAACTAATTGGAAATTGAACCAATTCGGATATTTGAAATCTAGTAATAACATTATGTCTGACGATTTTAGAAATTCCTTTTTTACTAACTGTGCAATAATTTCTGTATTGAATGATCTTATCATTACTCTTGTTTACGGTGATAATTGTCAATGAATTTTTCTTGATCGTGCAATTTTTATTTGCAAATTACATTGTTACGACGTACGTGGACTAACACACCATTGGGTAACTCCATCTTCTTAAATGATAGGTTTCAAAAGATTGAAAACTCCTTTGCAGGAAATCATGTATTACTTCTCAGAGACTACGTTTTCTGTAATTCCTTGTTTTGTTGTTACAGATTGCGAAATGGTGCTCTTTGCTCGCGACACTACTTCACTCTGTAAACGCGTCAACACTCCAACCTCTCCTCTTGCTTGTATGCCAATTGTCTCATTGCAACCCCTGGCGAAGCGGTCTCTTTGCCTTTTCACAATAGTTCCGCGAAATATCTTCCACTGGTGTCCCTTCCCACAAACGTAACCCAAATACAAACTGACACGCAAAGAAGATTCTTACATATTATTCAAGGCAATCTCAAATGGAATTGTCACATTAATGATCTTAATTCCAAATTGTGCTATGGATTCCAATTTCTAGTCTGTTGTAAATCAACCCGTTTCCCGCTGCATGTAATGTGCAAATTTCATTTCCATTTACTGTTTGTCATTATGTTTTTGGACCACTTAACACAGAGTATCCAAACTTTCGAGATACAAAAGATATTAGTCCGGATAATATGTAAATCTAACTTTCAATATTCATGTAAACCTTTGTGTGGGATATAAAATATCCGAACTCTCCTTTGCATATACATTCATGAAATAGCGGTTGGTGGAGACTGAATTACTTATTTTATGAGAAACTCTTATTTATCAGAATTCTTCTCGAAATCACAAGAATATTCTCATAGCGAGGACGAAAGCGTGGGAAGAAATGGTGGATAGGCATTGTACAAAACTAACGTAACATTTTACCATGGATCTACCTGGCACGATTCTACGATTATTTATGGAAGAAAACAGTAAAAATTTATGAAAACCCCTCTTGTGTAAAATAGTGAAAAGCATGAAATAACTCAGAAGCTGATTGAAGCCTGTCATTTTTAAAATCCAATAACATGACCTTGACTAACATCGAATCACCAGGAAAATTATTTCTTCTAAGATACTAATTATAAATAACAAATTTGACGTGAATTCGGCACGGGTTAGCATCATCCTAGGAGTATAATATTTTGTGTATAGGCATTTAGGACCGAAAAGAAATAGAGGGTATGCATTTTTATTTTTGCAAAACATTTTTTGACGCATATAAGGGACACCCTAATATACAATATGTGTCTGAACTTTGGAAATTTTCAGCGTCTGGGGAAGATAAGCGTCGTGAAATTATTCTTGAAGGGAAGAAAATATAAGACCGATCCTAAGCCATACTATATGTTTATCACGGACTCTGTGACAGATTTTGGTCTGGTACATAAGAGAAAAAATTATGAAGGTTATAGATAAAATCAAATAGAGTAAAGAAAAGAATGGATTTACATAAGGTAGAACACGGGAAAAGTAGTGAAAAAATTGCTCGAATATGTTTAAAAATTGAAACTGCATCTATGCTAGCAGTTATGGTACACTAAGAGGGCGTTTTTGACAGTATACAGTGTAATACAGTTATCGATAACCTAAAAGAACTATGAATATCAGATAGACTACTGGCGCTAATTGGGTCACACGTACGTGATAGATACATCTCACTGCTCCTAGTAAACGAGAGGATTGTTCACCAAGGGAGTCAGATGGGTTCTATTTATTGGAACATGCTCCGAAGAAAGGTTTTAGTTAATTAATTGGAAGAGGATGGTATTGAAATATTGCGGTTTCGGGGTTTTTGTAGAGGCAAATAGTAGAAGAGATCTCGGGGTAAGAAGTGGCAAATACTTGGAAATTTTATGACTTACAATAAAGAGTAACAGATAACGATATCACGGGACGAAAATAAGGAGATGTGAACAGATGGGACTTCAGAATTAGAATTGTGAAATGAAGTTGAAGATAGTGATGCAACTGAAGTACATAGGAGCCATCATCGACGATAAGTTATCATTCACAAACTACCTGGAACGTCCGAAACAAAGGGAGAACAATTTACTATGCGTTGAAAAGAGTGGGAGTGAGTATGATTTACCGAGGTTCCCTATGGTTACGTGTTGTTACGTTAAAGATTTTCGCTCAAACAGCATGGAAGAAAATTATGTAGTATACGAAGATTTTGTCTTTTGCGATGTCAGATGAAAAAAACGGTTGAGGCGTAGAAAACAAAACTTATTTATGAAAGAGAGAACAAAATAATATGATGTAGAGCATTAACATTACCCTGGTAGAAACAATATTTCGACCAACCTCTGTCAAAAAGTTCGAAGTCCGGAATTCTGGTGTATAAATTTATAAATTTATTTATTTAATTTCGAAAGAAAGAAAGGATATCCCTTGAAATCTACGGCGTAAAACTTCATGCAGAATCATTGCTTCCATAATGTGAAGGAATTATCTGATTTTAGTAAACGATCTAGCTGTTTTTAATGTCCCATGAAATATTTTTATATTAAAGTGAAGATTTAGTATAATAATGTGAGAGTATTATTTTTATATTACTTGTATTTATTTTATCACGTCATTGTCGCAGAACCATTATACTAATTGTTTGTAAAAGTAAAAAAATTACTTTAATTGCAGCTTGTTATATTGCTTTTTATTATTTATTTTAGTTATATTTTTTAACTTTACTCAATCTGGGCGCGATTGAGTATCTAATCTCTGACTCCACATCTCGGTCCTGAAGGTCCCTTGCATGCAAATTCACGTCATTCAAAAGATTTTAACTGCTTCTGTGACGATAATTTGAATCGGATCAATGTTTCACATTCATGTAACAGCACGGATTTCACACATGCATTCACGATGATGATCCTAGTACCTCGATTCATGGACGTTGAAAGCCACACTTTTCTTAATCGGGAGAATGATCCTCTAATCTTTTGAATTCTTTAATTGACATCCGTTTTAGCACCGATACCATACTCCTATATTGAAATTTATGAGATTCTATAATGTCTTCTCCATTTAAACTAGAAACTCTAGTAGTCCTTGTGTGCATTCGTATTTGATCTGTTTTTGACACAACGATTTTGAGTCCTATTGATTCTGCATTCTTATCTAATTTGCTTTGCTTTGTAGGTGTTCATATTTATAGGAGGGATGACAAAATATTGTATCGGAAAGGCTAGAAAATGACTTTGAGGTGGTCGAGTGGAAAATAACCGATGTTCAGGCTCTCCTCAGTACCTAACAGCATTTTCCCTACCTGTACAAAAATGTTAGGGCTCTATGACCTCGGGGTCGGCGAGCTGTAAAGCCCCAATAAAAATAATCCTTTATAGTTTGTTTTTCTTTCCTTTGTCCGTTTCATCACCTCCTTCATCCTGTTTTCCTTTCCCCTTTACAAAACCTTATTGCCACATATTGAAGTCTCCCTCATTCGTTGCACCCTCCACCCCGATTATACTGTCCAGCATCTTTCCTAAAACTGGGAGTAGCGTTTTTGGCCTATAGAATACTTGCTAATACTCTTATCTCTGTCTGATCCCTTTAAAAATAATCTTAGTAAACCCACTTTTCACGGGTTATCCTCCATTGCCCTTCCTCAAATGCCTTTTACCCAGATTTATTGAGCTGTGTGTACGAAATGAAAAATAATAGTTTCACATGCTACGCGAACGTATCTTCCGAACTCAAAATCGTTGTTACATAACGTCACAAGAATGTTTCACATTTCCTCCACTAAACGATTTCCGACGACAAACGGAGTGTGAAGGTACAACATACATTCGTGTGGAGCAAGTCGCTCCGACACTTAAATTCTCATCTATTTTTCTTGCCGACTAAATATGATGGTATTGAGAGAAAAATGGCTCACAGTTTCAGTGGCACATGGCAGGCAGCCGGCGGGAGACTTCCCGGTCGCCTTGCATACTGCATCGCAAGCCTTGCGGCGCCAGTCGTGCGCGGGCGCGGACCCTCCGTGAGGCGGTCCGAGACGCAGGCTCTTGCAGCTGCACAAGGGGTCTCCGAGCGCCAAGGGGCACAATTGCGGACACAGCTCGTCTCGGGGTTTCCCGCGCCACTCCGCACCTGCACACAAAATTGATTCCACCTGACCACCTAGGACCACATCTACGAGTAATTATGACCAGTTAAAATCTTTGTAAAGGCGTTTTATTTACGACTCTATAAATAGTTAAAATCCTTAGTAAGAATCTTTATTATGTAATCTTTATCATCTTTAGATGGTATGTGGGTACTTTGCTAGTTTGTTAATATGTAGTAGTGTTTGTTAACTTTTGTAATCATGTCTTGTGCCGTTAGTCTAGCAGTAATTAAATTTGCTTTTGTTTTATTATTTTACTTGTTGTATAAAATGTCTTTGGTAGTGGTTTTTGTTTATAGTAGAATCACCTGCCTCCACGTGGCAGGGATGGGTGGGGGGAAATAAATGGTGATAGTAGAAGTAGTTGAGTTTTTGTAGATTTTCTTAGTAAGTGTATTTGGTAACAATTCTTTAATTCGATAGAGGTACCTTATGTATGGCTCTGTCTTTGTGTTTTCTTGATGTTTAAAAAGGCTCTCTGCTATATGCTTCTTGCATGGGCGCAAGGGGCCTCTTTCTTCATTATAAAATTTTGTTTGTTTTATAATTGTTACCTCTAGGTTAGAAATAAATGAAAAAAATGACCACGTGATTTGAAAGAAGGAATTGGGGAGGAGAGATGTCGCGATGTCGGGGTACCGAACCGACATTTCTCCAGAGTAGGGAAGGAAAGCCCAGCTGAAAACCGGTAATCGAACCCAGGCTTTTTCGAAGTGAGCGAGGACGTTACCGCACGGCTGTCGACGCTGTTCAAACCATGTCCGATCCAAGTAGAAAGGAGGACAATAAAGTTTATTTATTTATTTGAAACTGATTTCGCGGCAGGTTTTCGCGGGGCACTCGTGTTTCCCCATCCATTCATAGATTCACCGAATCAATGGGATGTTGACATTTTTAAAGCTGTTCCTCGTAAAGATGTAAATAGAAGGCAGATTAAATTGGACTTGTGTCTAACCGCTCAGCGGGACGCCTACGTGCGCCTGTTGAGAGTTTTCATTGAAAAACCTTCAAAAACGATTTTTTCGGTATATTTACAGTAACTTTCCTCGAGAACAAATCTGAAGAACGCCACAAACCTCATGGATCTAACGTTTGAGTTATTAAAAGTTAAACAATGAATTTTATCGTATATAATGTCAAAATGTAACAATTACCCATCATTCCTGTATAAATGACCCCATAGTCTTATTCCAGGGCTCAGAGGCACATGAAGGATCGCCACAGAGGCCAATAAAGGAAGAATGCGGTAACAGTTGGAGGCATAAGAAACAATGCGGATATAAATGACTAATAGCCGCTCCTTTGATTGTCTGTCCCATCTTCATTTGCCGAATAGTGTCGTTTAAACATCAATGCCATGTGGAATCTAATCTCTGTACGGGAGAGTTTCCATCCACACGGAACTCCTCGAGGCGACGACTCCATTTGCCCGGAAGGAACACAACTCCCTCCTTAATGAAAGCTTACCTCGCGAATTCTATGTCATACAAATTTGTTGATATTCAGTAGATAATCACAACTATTTTTACTTTCTCATATACATAGTATATAGAAAGTTTTGTAATCGTGAAAAATTCGTCAGTGAGATTTGGACGGAAATATCTGTCCGTCCGTCTGTGCGCAGCGATTCTGAGGTCACGGACGAACCAATTTCATTCGTATTTCGTATTTATGGTTTCGAATGTTGTCGATGCGCGTGCTCTAATTTTCTTTTTACTTTAAAACAATTGGTACTTCACATGGTCAAAGTTCTCTTTTAAATGTTTCTCAAAAACGGCTCCGATTTTGCTTAAATTTTCTGCACGTAAAGTACAATTAGTATGCATTACATCCACATTAACGGTATTTCGCTTGAAAGATTGGTATAGACGCAGTAAAATAATTTCTGTCTGCTACACTTGCTCATTAGTTTATTGTTTTAAGAAACTTGAATAATATTTAACAGTGTAAATGGACCAAGCAAACGTAGAATACACTTTTCGTAAACTGAAATGAAAAATATGATGATAATGATAAAATACATAGGACAGCAAACCCATTGCAGATACGAAAATACATAAATTTCTGTCTACAACGAAATTACACTTACATATGATTTTTACGATATTAACAAGACTCATATGTCACTACATGTTTTGAAATCATATTCTGAATATTTATTTTACTTTAAAATAACAAATAAAAGAGTAATAAGTTCCTCTAGTGACTTTGAGGATGAATAGAGCACTGGAAGGCGACCAAAATATGGAGAACCATGCCAGAAATGACCCTTTCACTATAGAATTTTTTCTCACTATATGCTGCAGACGGAGGAACGTATATGAGAAAGTATGTGCAATGGTCTTGCACCACTAGTTATTCTTATTTTAGAGGGGCGCATTTTGCTCCGGGGTGTAGAAATCTCCATCCCTACCTTCGGCTTTGTTGTCCATGTGCACCGCCGTCGCGTTCTTGAGCAACGGAGGCCGGCAGAGCGAGGCGTCCCCGCAGCGCGGCGCGCCCAACCCGGCAGCGCATGCGTCTGCGCAGAAGGCGACGTCTGGGTCCGCGGCGCCCTTGCCAAGGACGACCTTCGACGCGCACACCCCCGCGGCCACCACCAGCAACATGGACAAGGCAGCAGTCTTCATTACGGCGCCTGAGAGTACATATGTCTCTATTCAATCAAAAGGTAGGGATATAGGGATCATTCTCCCCCGAATTCAGTGAAATTAGTCGCTTTTGTATTTCTTTTAACATTTGCATTTGCACATTCACACAAACATATGCATACATAGTCTACATATATTATATGCACCCTTGCCAGCCTATAATGTTTAAACACGTAATGTATGGAACTATTATTAAAATGCATATATTTCTTCCTTAGGTACGTGTAAAACCGGTAATTAATGTGTCTCAGGTCATCCGGGGCTTAGGTAGAATGGAAATGATGTACAGTTGTGGAACGCGAACGGGTGGTGTAGTGGTTAACACCCCTGCGAACAAAGCAGGAAGTCCGGGTTCGATTCCCGGCTCATCGACATTTTCACCCGAACGAAAGTTATCGTATTGTTAAAATATTTTCAAGGTAGTAACTTATGTGCACATTTGCGTAAACGCAAAAAGCAAAGGATTTCTAATAATATAACAATAGGGATCTTCATATCACTGCTACAATCAACTTTCGAAGCTTTTGCATCACAACTGCTGTAACACAAATCTATATTTGAGAAGATCTAACCAAGATCTTAAAACTGAACTCAAACATCAAAACGAATACATTCTTTCCTACAACAGTATAATACATCCTTTTTCTCTAATGGGGTTTTCACTGAAGAAAAAAGGAATTGTGAATCAAATGGAATATGATAAAGAAAACCATTAACTTGAAAGAGGCTGACCAACGTGTGAAAACCAAGGACTACTATCGGATTTTTTGTTGTGGACCCCTCACTTCGAACTGCTGTAGAGGGCATAAAACATCGAAGCGAGGGACTTTGAGGAAATTGTTATCTAAATGAAAAGATTGTTGTTTGTCACTTATTTGTAGTTACATACTAAGGTTTAAACGTTTAAATTCATTGATCATGTGATCAAGGCATTTTGCTGAAGGCGACAGTTTAAAATTTATTCCTAAAAAATTTGCCTTAGCAATGTTTTTGAAAAAGTTAATAATTCATTATATTTTGCATCTAGAAGCATTTTTTAATGTTGTCACAATTGTAATAGTAATCATTCACTGAATAAGAATTATTTTTGACACTTTTAGTTTATTTTATAAAAAATTGTAAAGTTGACGTATCGGGAAATACGGTAAAAATTTCGCGTATTTTTGAAACATTTGTTTTATAAACAGTATTATTCATTCCTAGAATCATTTTTATTACTTGAGTAAATGCAGAAGAACATGACAAATTTAATGGTATTAATTATTTTTCTGTCTTATTTTTTGTGCCCTCTGCAGCAGCTCAAAGTGAGGGGTCTGTAATGAAAAATCCGATAATACCTGACAGTTAGTTCACCTGGAAAAAGTGTTCGTTTTCTTTCTGATGCGGAAGGTTTTACATTCACAAATTCAAATTTTTGGTTCTTATAGATGTATGATATCGGTTGGCTGCAAATATTGTTAACTTCCCTAGGTATTCAACTTTTAACTTCGCTCTTCTTCAATTGCCACGAAACGTCCCAATAAAATCATGTCTCCTAAAAAATATAATCTAAACATGTGCAAATTTTTTCTATGTGAATACAAATTTTAAGGAAGTGCATACTTGCTAATATTGAAAAATTGACAAAAATTCGTTGTTTTTTTTATTTGAATAAATCTATTCTTTAAGCCCGCATTCTTAAATGTGGATTAAACAGAGGGATCATTAGTTGGTCGAAAAATGAAATACTAAGGAAGTATGCCCAAGAATCACAACGCTTACATTAATAGACAACAATATTTAAAAAATCCACATTTTCGGCATCAGGAACTTGAAAATGTATATGTCCGTCACAAATTTTTCACTACGACGATAATTTCTCTACAGCTTATAACAATAAGAATAATCCGTAATCAGTGATTTCAATTTCAGAGGGTAGTTTCGTGTTTGAATCACTGAGATTGAGACGTATCGTTCATTTCCGAGAAAAACTGCGTAATATATTGGTTTTAAGTTGTATGTCACGGATTAAACGGGATAAATATTTTTCAGTGCAGATTGAAGATATTGTAGAATGGAGTATACATTGAGCTAATTGGGTATTCTAATTAAGATAAATGGCCTTATATTGAAGAAAGGTGTATCGAATATATAAAGAGTGAACAACAGACTATTAGTAGTAAAAACTGCGTGTAAATGAATCAAAGTTTGCTCTGAAATTAAATTCTTTCTCGCAGTCGCCATGCAAAGTACTCGCCAAGCAATAATACGCATCTCTAGTCAAAAGTTCCAGATCCCGAAGAGGGAAGCGTTCAACAGTCAAAGTTTTTGTCGCCCAAATTCCGAAAGTCGTGTTGTACCGATTACAAAATAATGTTCCAACAACACAGGCATTGGGAACTTAACAATAAAGTTGTTTGGAACGGGAGCGAATGCTTACCGATGTGACACCCAGCGGCGCTCTACCTTCGAATCCCGCCCCTCGACCTCCGCCGCTCGCTTTTATCCCTTCGCTTATCTGGAGCCGCTTTTATCCCTTCGCTTATCTGCAGCCGCTTTTATCCCTTCGCTTATCTGCAGCCGCTTTTATCCCTTCGCTTATCTGGAGCCTGCGCCACTGTCACATCTTCCTTTGTTTGTTCATTTAGTTGCTTAGGAGGCACAATGCATGATATAATAGTTTTCGGAATTATTCGATATAGGTTATTTATGTTCCTATCCTGTATTCCATCGCACTGTAGTTTAATATGGGTCCAGTTTTTCTCGTCAACGAGTTAGTTGCGCTAACCAGATATTAGTGCACAATCAACCACTGCAAATGATGTAAAAGGCTCATCCGCTTCTCTGATGCAGTTCCCTCGTTTAAATTGTTCCTTTCAATTGGATGCAAAATAATTTTTGTCGATAGCTCTTCAAATATTAGCTGATATATTGATTTACATATTTTTATTTAATTTTCTATCGAATTTGACCATTTAGGTTCATTTCTTTTAGTTCTATTCTTTGAGTCTTCCACATCTCAGAAATTAGTTTTATATATTTATGTATTGAATTTTTATTAAGCCAGAAAATTTTACGAAGTAAAGAACTACAGAGGTAAAGTAATTACCTGCAGGCAGGTCTAGAACAAAATAACTTACATACTCCAACGCAGTAACTAATAGTAATACAGTAATTTGCATATTGTTACTCAGGTAATCGTTTAAATATTGCACAGCTAAAGGCTAGTAGCATGTTCCTACCGGCGAAAACGGTGTTTTAACAATTCTAGAATTTAAAACTACTAACATAATCCTATAACACAAATAATTTATAAATATTTCTTAACATTGATCCTAACCCATTTTTTCAATTTTTTCTTTATAGTTACTTCATTATAAATTAAAATTTTGAGATAATTTGGCAATGGACTAAATCATCTAACAGCTATTAAGCATTATTTTTCATAATTTTATTTTTAGTAAATTGGTATTTAATATACTTTTATTTCTTGTTTAACTTGTCTTGTTAAGAAAAATCTCCTTTTAGATTTTTAAAATGATGACAGTGACTCAATAGCAAACATTTGATCTAAATTTAGGGGATAATTTTCACCATCAAAAGTATTTTTACATAATATTATTAATAATCTACTTGATGATCACGTGTTTTTATATCTAGAGTGTTCGGAACACTGTCTTTGTAATTGTCAAATGCTATGTATGGATATTCATTCTTCTTCTCCTGAGTCGTTTTCCAAGAATTTTCAGCGGTTAAAATGGCTGTGCTATCTGCATATGACACCACTGCGGCAGTCGATAAATTCATTCGAAGATCATTTACATACAGTACAAAAAGTAAATTAATCAGGATCGTTCCAGTTGTTACAATACAAGAGTCAATAATGGTGTCATTAGCCTTAAAGTTTTTTTTGTGTGTTAAAGAAGGTAGCCAGTTAAAAATTATTTGCTTTCCCTCTTGTCCCTTAATTATAAATTATATATCCAAAAGAATGATATGATTGATCGTATCAAAAACTTTTGCTATGATCAAAGGTTTACTTTTGTCTAATTTGTCGTAAATTACATTATCTGTGTTTCCTCTATTTTAATGAAACCACATTTTTGTGGGCTTACGTCATTTGCATTATAAAATTGCATATTCTATCGTAAATTATTTTTTCCAGAGTTTTCGCGATATTTTATAAAACAATATCTCTAATTTGACACATGTTTATTAACGGTTTTTAAAAAATGGTACCACATCTGCCTTTTTAAGTGCTTCAGGCCAAGTTGTCTGGTTAATAAATAGGTTAAACATGTACACTAATGGATCAACAATACACTATCTGAAGCGTTTTTACTTTCTCATATACGTAGTATGTAGATGTTTTGTGCTTGAAAAAATTCGAAAGCGAGATTTCGACGGAAATATCCGTTTTGGTTCTCCATGATTCAGAAAAAGTGGTTTTGGGCATGATTCTGAGTACACGGAGGAACCAATATAATTCGCATTTGGTATTTATGGTTTCGAATGTACTTGTTGTAGATGCACGTGCACTAATTTTCTTTTTACTTTAAAACAAAGGGTACTTCACATGAAGGTCAAAGTTCTCTTTTGAATGTTTCTCATAAACGGCTCCAACGATTTTCTTTAAATTTTATGTTCGTAAATACAATTAGTACGCATTACATCCGCATGAATGATATTTCGCTTGAAAGTTGGTATAGACGCAGTAAAATAATTTTTTGTCTGCTACAATTCCATATTAGTGTACTGTTTCTAGAAGCTTGAATATTTAGCCGTGTCAATGGACCAAGCAGACGTAGAATACACTTTTCGTAAACTGAAATGAAAGATACGATAATGATCAGATACGTAGGAGGACACCAAACGCACTGCAGATACGAAAATGCATCAATTTGTCTGCAACTAAACTACATTTACATAACAGTTTCACGATATTTTTGCCACTCTATAATGCAGATGGAGAAACGTATATGAGACAGTATGTGCAATGATTTTGCACCGCTAGTTAATAATGTTTTGTTTTCTCGATATATCCGTTAAGCTCTTTTCTGCCTTAGGTAATACCATCAAGCAGTTATGGGAAAGTGCGGAGGCAGCGTGTTATCTCTCCTGCCATGAAAGCATCTCTAGCACGAGAGCTCTGCACACAAACTAATGGACGCGAACAACACGCCATCAACACGTTCACATTGATTGAGACACACGATTTGCCCCGATTGTAAAAAGTACTTTTCTTGTTCATTCGATCGCAAAATCTGCTTTACATAGGACACGTTTTCAGGGTTTAAGTCCACTTCCAGAAGATCCAATAAAATGATTTTACTGTCCAAACTTATTTTAAATAGTGTCCCAATCTTAAAATATAATATCATTTCTGAAACAGGTCAAGAAACTTAGAGTTTTATTCGTGATGTACCGTACATTGACAAAGGTTAAATCACATTTTGTAACAAAACAAGAATATTTTGATATTGCGAACCTTTTTCTATTAAAATATGAAATGTTCTTACAAAAAATATCAGCTGCCCCAGATATTGTGCAATCAAAAATACCAGTACATTGAAATCCCACGAACTCTGCTGTCGTTAAGCTTGAATATGTTTTGTGTGTCATAAAAGTACTTATCAATAGAGGTCCAATTAAAGACTGAAAACGTGTATCTGATAAAATAAATCTTAAGTAGGTTGTTGACCCACGTACATAAACCCTCTAATGAGAAGTCGTGCAATAGAAACTCGATGACTCAAAACTGAATCAATACATCGAATTTTAGACTCGTAATTGACGAACCCTATTTCTAATTGTGCGCAACTCTTGAAATCACCTTTCACATCGGGAGGCAAAGTTCTTTTAAAGGTTTTGCTTCGTTGCTCTGGCGTTTATATTACAGACCCCTCACTTCTAATAGCTGTGGGGAGTACAACAAAAATCGCAGAAAAACACGGTTATCTCCATTGGATTTGTCATTTCGTTTTGCGTATATAAAAGTGAAAAAATTTGGTTTTATGAATGAATATTAATTTTTTAAAATCTGAAATGTTTCTTTTTGCGTGATATTTTTGCGGTTTTTGCCGGTACGTCGACTTCATTATTTTTTATAAAATAAACCAAGAGTGACAAAAATAATTCTTATTCAGCGAATGATCACTGTTGTGTTCGTGACATTTATTAATTTCAAGCTTCTAAATGTAAAGTGCAATGAGTTACTGATGTTTTTCGAAAACACTATTAAAAACAACCAGACACATTATTAAGGAATAAGATTTATACTGTTGCACTCAGAAGAATGCCACGATACCGTTGCAATTAAATGTAAACGTTTAAAACTATTTGTGTAACCTCCAGCAAGTGATCAAGAAAACCATGTTTTCAATTAGCGACCGGCGATGGGAGTCAGTCACGCGCGTTCTTGCCGCGCGTATCACTTTACTGTCTGGTGCAGCTTTAACAGGCCGAAGTCCACCAGGTGACTACTGAATATTATATTTTGCTGAAAAAAAATTACTGAAATTGTAATAAACTGAAATAAATTAATAACTCATTATATTTTGCATGTAGAAGCTTGAAATTAATAAATGTTGTCACAAACACAACACTGATCATTCGCTGAATAAGAATTATATTTGTCACTCTTAGCTTACTCTATAAAAAATAGTGAATTCGACGTGTCGGCAAAAACCGTAAAAATATCACGCTTTTTGAAACATTTCAGGTTTAAAAATTTAATATATATTTATAAAACCAAAATTTTCACTTGTATATATGCAAAATGAAATGACAAATCCAATGGAGGTAGCTGTATTTTTCTGCGATTCTTGTTGTACTCTCCTCAAGTATTCGAAGTCAGGGGTCTGTAATAAAAAATCAGACAGTAACTGCGGCATCGTTCGACCGAAGAGCTCTCGCCTCAAATGGAAAAGAAATTTGCAAAAACACCAATTTTAATGTATATATTGTTTGATATAACAATTGAATGTCAAGAACAAAATTACTATATTTATTTTTCAACCTACAATATTTTGGTGTAAACTGAGAATATCTGCAAATTTCAATTCAAAAAATTTCACTTATGATGGTTTCTCAATGTCTCTTATTGCCTCGCTTGATTTACTTTACACGGGCAATGCAATACCCGTTTCTTATTGCGCCTTGAGGGGTAATAATGCCACTTATGTTAATATTTCAACGATTATGCATTTTCGAGTTATCTTGTCTCGATATGCTCACTACTTCGTTCCTAAAACGAATTCTCTTATCACCACGAAGTGCATAGTTTTTTATTAACACGGCATTAAACATTACTTCAAATATAAAACTGGCGCGAAAAAATCCAATACCGGTTTATTTGGTTTGAAAATCCGAAATAGTGCATCTACCGCAAGGAAATGAGTTTCACATCAATACTTCAATGTTTTCAAATGTTTAATTTATTTTGTAATAAGAATAAAACTGATTTTGGTAGGTTAGGTTTTGTTACAGATTACCATCTTCAAATCACAAAATTTTTTGCGATTTACAAGCGAAGTTTTATTAACTCCGTTGATGTAAATTATCTTTCTTTTTGAAATCAATCATGTCGAGATAATAGGTGAGGAATTCAATGCTTTTTAGAATTGTGGAAAGTATATGAATCGGAAAGTCCTTGTTTTGTGCTGCACGTTGCCTCTCATTTGTGTTTGATCTCGTCCTTGCTTCTTCAATCTCTCGTAGAGACAATTTCATAGTTACGTACTTCAAATATATTTTTAACACAGTTTTGAAAATTGGGTTCAATCCGAAACAATAATTTGGAAGAGATTTTCGAGATAGCGTACAAATAATAGTGTTAGTGTTGTAGATCGTGTAAAGCAAGGAATGAAATGCTCGTGTGTTGGGAGCTGGCCTCGAAAAAGAGACACTGGCCACGAGTGCAGTAAGGAAGAGCGAAATATCACGCCAATCAAGTGGTGAGTATTTTAATTCATAAGAGAGTCTCTTAATGATTCATATCGTTGGTTATGTACATCATATGCCAAAATAAATTTAAAAAAATCACTAATATTACTTCAAAAATCACTAATATTAATTGGGAAACGTGCTCTGTAATTTCTTCACCAGTATATTACCCAATACATTTGAAAGATGCAATATAAGATCCAATAGAATCTAAAAGATTCTGCTGTGTTCATTTCTTCACAAGCGTAATGGCGTTGTTAAAAATAGTGTGTTGTTCATAGTATATTGCTGAAAAATTTAATTCCGCTTTAAACAGACATTTTTAAAAATTTGTACACTGTGCATTTTGTACAATCCAGGTCCAATCTGACAAACAGCGGAAAGGGCATCGTCTCTTGTGAAATGACTGCAGAAGCGTGTATTTCATCTTTTCACTCAGAATGGAAAAATTTGCATATTTTTGTGGATTGCGGGAGATATGCCAAATGCTACAAAATACTAAACCACGTTAAGTTGTTTAATTTACAGAGGAATTTTAACGCAAAAATGAAAAAACGCGAAGCAGTTTGCTCACGAATATGTGTGGAACTAGACTCAAAAATGCCTCATCCGATTATTATTGAAAGTGTGTTCTGAGACTAAGTTGCACATTAAAAGAAAACGCGAATGTAAGACATATTCTGGATATGTTCGTCTTTCTTTTATTGCTAATTTTTTTTCTGTTATACGATACGTGTTATAATTGAAATTCTTTTTAGTTATTTGTAAATTTAAGATGTTCCTTTGTATTTTTTTCAGTTTTTAAATAATTGGAGACTTCGTTGTTTTTCTAGGAAGAATATTACGTGGAAATATCGTTTAGTTTTATTCGCTTTGTGATAGTGTCTAAATCCTTTCACTAATGCGATGACGAATTCTGGAGACGTCGGGCCCCGAGCAGCACTCTCGTGACTCTCGTGACTCTCGTGACTCTCGTGACTCTCGTGACTCTCGTGACTCTCGTGACTCTCGTGACTCTCGTGACTCTCGTGACTCTCGTGACTCTCGTGACTCTCGTGACTCTCGTGACTCTCGTGACTCTCGTGACTCTCGTGACTCTCGTGACTCTCGTGCTCTGCGACCCCGAGCAAACCTTTCCGGCTCTAGATTGAACGGCCTTCATATAATCGAACAGAACATCTCAAAGCGAACAAGTTTGTCTAGCGAAAGCAATTCACTCGAAGCCCTCCAAGGGCAAACGTTTCAGAAAGCTTTTATGATAAACAGTTTTGTAAATAAGACAGAATTGCTTGGCTTGAATGTTAATTAGCAGTGAAATATGCTCGGAATTGAAAATGAGAAATTCGTAGGTCATATTTTGAAGATAAAATTTAATGACCGTGTTTGTGCAGCTATACAGATTCCCTTGAAGTTTAGTATAAAAATAAATCCTAAAATACCGGTGTGAAATGTTTTCATTTATTTTGTTTTTATTTCCTTCAAGCGGCACAAGTTGCGAATTGCTATCGAAGTTGATCGTCATGAGGATCGGGACTCTCAATCGTTAAATAAGACAATTGTTGAGAAACGAAATATTTAAACTGAATAACAATAAAGCAAATTTTGAATATCGCTAGGAGAAAAACATCTTAAATACAATGCATAAGACAGAAAAGCACTATCTTCATTCTATTGTATAGAGGTTTATCTTGGCCAAGTTTGTTAAATGCTATGGAATATGAAAAAAAAAAAAGTTTGTATATCTGATTAGCGTCACCGCCTTGTATCATAGTTCAAAATTAAATTTAACCGAATTTTCATAAGGCATTAATCATTCGTGAAACCAATCCACGTTCAATGCATTCTTAAACATTAAGGATTAAAGAAGTGCAGAAGGTCGGACGTAACTAGGATTCTGAGTTAGCCGTTTTTGTAAAAAGTACGGTATTTTCATTTCAATTTTGTCGACTATTTGAGAATTTCAAAGAGATTTATTGAAACGCAGAAGTATATTGGAATGTCTTTTTGTTCATAAGAAACTGACATAAAAAGTTGTCATGAAACGTTAAAACAAATGAATAGCAAGAAAATTGAGCAAGACGTTCCTGCTATTTTTAATGTATGGCACATGAATTCTGTTATTGAATCATTCATGATTCAGAGGTTATCAATTTCATTAATTTCTTCATCACTCATCCCTCAATCTATTATTGTTGTTCATGTTTGTTCTGTGGCATCAAGGATTAAGTTACTGTTTTATAAATATTAATGTTTTAATGAATTCATTGCATTGGTGCTGTATAAACAGCAGTACAAACAGAATCACAAGAATAGTATTTGTGGCAACTTAACCGATAATCACATGACTGAATGCAGTTCTCTGATTCGCTAAAATGGAGATGGCCGCTTTTGTAATGAAATGGTCATTCGTAACTAATCTTCAATATACATTTTGACACATTTTAGCAGTTTTGTAAAACTCCGACTCCAGATTCCGATTAAGCAAAAGAAATACCATAAAAAGCAACCACTAACTCATTTTGTGAAAAAATTGTTTAAACTTTTATTCAATGAATTAAATATCTTAACACTTCCCTGCATTTATATTTATGAAACGGTCTTGTTTGTTAAGACCGAATTACTGAAGTGCCACCCTTGCTTCATACGAAACAGTCTCGTTCACGAACACAATACTCGCATTAGTAATAATATTCATCGCCCTAGAGTGTCAATCACTCTTTGCCTAAAAGAACCATATCATTTGGGAATCGTTCTATATAATTCCCTGTCCAAGAATATAAAAGATATTATGAAATTGAATCTCTTCAAATCCGCGGTTAAAACCTACCTCCTGCACCAGTGCTTCTACACTGTAAAATAATTTATTGATTTTAATAAAAGTTAAATCCGTCTTGTACTTTATCACGCCATTGCTGTAGCACTTNAACTTATAACAATTTCAAAAACTATTTTCTTGCATGATTGTGTTGTCTTATGGCTCATATTAATTTAGTTTTATGTGTACTCAACTTTGGCACGGTTGTGTACATAAATTCTGTAGCCCCATCCTGGCCCGGGTTTTTCTCCGTTTTTCCTTCGGGTAGAGGCGGATTTCTTATGCAAG
The DNA here is from genome assembly GCA_002313205.1 of Laupala kohalensis. NCBI lineage: Eukaryota > Metazoa > Arthropoda > Insecta > Orthoptera > Trigonidiidae > Laupala > Laupala kohalensis. The sequence continues at coordinate 32,293 of NNCF01135374.1, read as the reverse complement.
TTCTTTAGGCTTTGTCTAGGGACGTGTTTATTGTAACATTACATCGTGAATTTAGTGTTTTTTCAACTCTTATGATTTTTAAACACTAAACTCAGAATAATCTATAGTTCGGTAATATTTTGTACTTGTATAGTTTTTGCGTTAAATTAGAAACATATTGACATTCTATTAGTATTATAACTTGTCGCTAACTTTTCATCTTATCTAGGAATTTTGGAATCCGCCTCTGCCTTAGGGCCCTTGATCGGAATTGATGGGATGGTCCCTTGCTTACTTTCGGAGAGTAAATTTGTCCTCCACGTGGTCATACGCAGTTGTACTGCTTTTTTGACAATAAATATATTAAATATTAAATATAAAAAACCAAGCTACCCACATAGGGGCGTCAGACTGAAAGGTAAGGGAAATGAGATTACCCTGTGATTGTGGCATTCTAGTGGACTATTCACGCATTCAGGCGCTAACCCATCTCAGGAGGAAGCTTTTGGAACATAAAAATATATTCCCCGAGAATTACTCTTAAATTGTGAGGTTTATTAGAACATACGGGTTTGATTAGGTAAAATGTTAGGTTTTATCGAGCAAACTCCGGGAACTAACGTTACTCACAACATATATTTTTGGTCGCAGTATAGAGAGAGCTAAAACCTGAACTTTGGAATACGTTCGAGTGCCGGTCGTGTCAACCTCATTGAATTCTTTCGTGAAATCATTGTACGGTTGTGAACCCAGGAACGAAATCTATATGGTAAACTGTGAAGAAATTCCTCTCATCATTGAGAGCCTCTTGAGCGCTAGGTCTTTTTCCTGCTTGCTACAACGAAGATTAAGGAACACAATTAGGAATAAAATATTTGCCAGAAAAGGGGGTTTGTTAGAGCCCATATGGTGACATACGTCCGATAAAAGGATTAGTTGCTCCCGGTTTACATTTGGCTTGAAGAGCCCGTGTTCGAATTCTGTTGCCGCTGAGGTTTACGCCGTAGAAATGCTTACCAAAATGTCTCGATCAGTGAACTGCGTTCGTACTTCTTAGCAGTGGAATGGGAAGAAGCGGGGATCCCAAGTTCCGTCTCAACCGCAGTACGACTGTGCAAAACGTCCCAATACGCGCGTATTTATGCGAAAAAAATTCGTCAAATGGCGAAGATTTACTTGGAAGGGGAATTGTCTTACGTGACCTCTGCGGGTCCTCATTTGTAGTAATGATTGCTTGAGTCCGACACGTGCGGGAGTCAATAGGTGGTTAGGCTGCTGAGAACAATGGTCTTGGGGCCTCGTCGAAAAAAATACTAATTGTAAATACCAAATATAAATTACAAACGAATAAAAATCAATGTAATAATAATAAGACAATAGTCATTAAGAAAAGGTCAGCGTCACATTTGTGACATAATTTACAGTAACTTTTCAACCCCTCCTTCAATATATCCATAGAAAAATTTTAAAAATATCTTGACGATTGAGAAACCTTACCCACAGTAATAAGAAGATAACCATACCCGTATTTCATAAAAACAACTACAAGCAATATGTAAAATTCATTGTACCTGCGTAACAAACAATCATTGACGTACAAAGAATCGATTCCATGTTACCTATTATTAATTTTAATATAAAATTATTTATAAAGGTTAAAATGTGAGACCATTATTATTCTAACATGTACGAAGATGGTCTTGTAATTCAGGACCCCAAAAGTAAGTTTGGCTTTCATCACGATGACGATGTTTTTTTCTCTGACCGAAACAGTTTAGACTGGTATTGGTAATTTTAATATTTTCTAATGAGAGAGTATATCTCACTAAACCTCTTAACATTAGAAGTCTAAAGAAACTAAATAATTTATTAATAGTGCTCGCGCAGAGTGTGGTTCCAACATTGCAGTGGTGCGAACGGCAACGCTCCTCAATATATCTGCGAATGCTCTGTATAACCCGTGAAACAGATGGAGCGGTTCTGTTTACAAAAATTGCATTAAAATACTCCTAGTAACAGAACCATATTATCTTAAAATCTTTAGTGCAAAACTTGGAATGAGAAAAACCGACCAGATTTTTATCAGTCGTATGATAAGAAGTCACGAACTACATAAATGTGAATAAATTGTACTAGACAATTCTAAGTTAAAATAAACAACCATGTCCTTAAATATTAACATCATAAACATGGAGGAAGTGAATGAAGATCATTCCACGTCAAAGCAACCTAACCTCACACTTTTATAATTTCGATAGACGTGTAGCACATCAAAACCGAACATTTAAGATTTTTTTGTCCTTTAAGTTTTAAAGTTATAGATTTCCAGAAACTCAAAAACATACTATTTTGACCGCGCCTTGCACATCTTAAACAGTCGCGGATTGAAAATATCATAATAACATCATATAGACCTAAAATTGGATAATTTATTGACGAAGGCGTAAATCCGATCTGTTACTTTTGAGTGTTTTCTTTTCTTTTTCTTTTATTATCTTCAAAACTGTTTAATTCATAGAAGACACATTATTTTCAAGAAATCTGGAATTTATTCCTTAAAGAGTAGCCTCATCGAGAAAAGAATGCCAGGTATAAAATGATTTTCAATTGATATGATTAATAAAGATATAATCACCTGACTGCTCAAATGTCTTTCCACTTCTCATCTTTAAAAAAATATATCGGTAATTGCTTTGCGTGAGATCCCTTACTGATCCTACTTGACGCATTGCTCGTGCTGTACACACCTTCAATATTTATGAAGAACTGAAAATCGTTTTCATCTTGCGAGAACGACCCAATGAAGCAGAATCAATCGTACAAAAAATGATAAAACACAATACCTCTGTTTTAACTGTCTGGTTAATTTGGTCGTTCTTGCAAAATTCATTTTCTCTACTCACAGACGAAGCGATCACGTGGATCGAAAATTAACTTTTATAGTAAGGGTATTACACTTTAAATCATTCCATCCACCCCGTCGATACAATAGGATGTGAACAATTTTGTGGGCAAAGTTATCCAAGTTTTAGACAAGCAATAGTATTAAAACGCAATATATTACGCTCTGTTTAAAGTTCAGAAAATGATCTTTTTAAGAGTATCTTTTAATTGGCGATCAGATAAATTTAATGAAGTTTAATATGATGGGAGAAAAATGGATCTTTACTCCAAGTTACCTTTTATAAATAAGATATTAAGAAAATGTTCGTGATATAAATAGGATTTTAGAATTTTTAATATATTAAGTGGTTTTTCCTCAACAAAGTTTACCTATATGGTTTCTTATATAATAAACCTTACAACATTTTATTATTCTTTTTTCAACCCTGCATAGAAAATATACACCAGTATTTTACGCAGTTGGTGTAAACCTCTCCTTTCAATTAAATGGGCACTATTCGTATCAATTGCAGTCCTTATATGGAATTCGTGTATTTTTTCAAATGGTATACACTTGTTATTTCAACATTTAACAGCGTACGTATATCAAATGAATGGTTGAAAAGCGAATTCTTTCAATTGTTGCACAACTTCAAGAATAATTCGGTATGTTTTTAAGCACTCAAGACGTGCAACTATTTCAGCCAAAATGCTAAGTGTTAAAGTCAGGAAGAAACAACTTTGTAAAGAAAATGAACAATGTACTGTGTTCATTTTTAAAATTTAGGAATTAAATATAAGTTTCTTTGTTAAATACTTCATGAACATTAAAAATATTATATCTCATTGGGTGAAACCGAAATCTATATTCCTAAGAAATTGGCTGAAACAATTCTTGCAATATTTGACCACAACAATGATCATCCTCAAATATGTATTTTCTGTCCCATATTTGTTTTACAAATATTCCCATTTTTGCGGCATATTCCAGATCCATGTTTGAAGCTTCTCCGGTTGGTGTAGCTCTATTTCCCTATTTTATCCTTCCTTCATTCAGATCACCCTACGTCATCAGGCCAGAATGGCCGTATCCAGGATTTTATTTCGCGGGGGGGATATTACACACATTTACGTGTATATATTGTAAGGTTTGATTAATTCTTGATTATTAATCAATAGTAATAAAATTATAAAAGATCAGAAATATTTCTTGAATAAGCGGAAAAGTTCCGCGACCGTTGCGACGACGTTGTAGTGGAGTGGGGAAGGCTCTTAGCCGTTGGAGACGCGCAAGGTTTCCTTGTTGCCAGAAAAGAATCATAAAATTTAGGGAAAGGATAGCGTGGTGTACTACGCACTTATTTTTGGCCAAAAGCAGTTGGGAGGTAGAAAATGGCGAGTATATTGTAAAAGTCGTTGGGAGAGAAACCAGTAAGAAACGAAAAATCACTCGATATTTTTAAAAGTGGGTTGACAATCAATGGCAGAGGACAAGTTCAAACACGCAGCGGTCAGAAAAGACGCAGAGCGTGGGAGAAGAGAGAGGTAGAGATTTTATGAGTTAAAGGGACTATTAAAGACAGCGAGGGCGGAAGTGACCTCACCCTTAGCGGGCGAAACTATCAAAGGGATAGCGACCAGCGGCCCGAAGACAGGTGGCGAGCGTTGCCGAACCGCAGAAGAAACAGACCTTTAAAGAGACGGGTGTGACAGTTGAAATTTGGAAAGTTGTATAAATTCAGTAGCCATTTGTTGTTAAAAACCGTCTGGCTAAGATCACTCAGAAAACGGTTCGAAAGGAGAGCGCCGTTGGAGTGTGGAAAGTGTTAAGGAAGCAGCTTGTTGATTGGCCGGAGAAGTGCGTCATCAAGTTGAAAAATAACCAGTAGCGAAGACTCCACGAGGAGTTAGATTTTAATATTATTGGAGAAAATAGTCACGTGGGTTTTCAAAAACAGAGCACGTGAGCAAACTTCAGAGGAGGGTAGTAGGAGATGAGTCCATTTATTCTCGCGCAGAAACGCTTCGGGAGGAGACTACTACTTCAGATTCGATCACTAGCTTACTGTACGAGGAGACTACTGTTTCAGATACGAACATCACTTAAAATTTGAGACCATCAATCATTAGATTACTGTTTTTCATTCGAGCATTCTGACATTTGTCGAGTGTTACTCGTAGCAGAACATTCGTGTTACTGCTCCATCTCACTAATGAGTACTGCATTAGGAGATGTCGGACTATGAAAATTTCAGACCGTTAGGTCTTAATGTTTTCTAAGTTTAAATTGTTATTCAGTGACAACTTGAAACTTATTTAAATTGTGTGAAGTTGATGAAGCTTTTACAATTTCTAAATTCTCCGATAACACAAAATTCTTTAATAACATAAAATTACAATAAATTGAATACCACAACAATATAACCCCCGAAAATCACATTATTTCCCTAGGTAATAACTACTTCCATTGATCAAATAAACCATTTGCTGAATTTATCACAATTGCTAACATCGAAAACCAATATAACTTTACAAAATACAACAAGGATTAAACTAGCTCTTCTTCAATTAAATGCCCAAATTTCGCCGTTGTCACAGAGTTCAAAAGTTCAGAACCTGGGCTGACATTATTTATCATTGAAGCACTGTTCTTCTCGCTTATGCGCTTAACATTTATAGGTGGATGGAACCGACCTTAAATAATATCTTATTAAGTTGACATATCATAATCAGATATGGTGGTTGACGAAGGTGCCGAGTCCTAGGCGGCATCACAACTAGTCCTCAGAGCCCCTGGTTGTCGCTCTAGTGGAAGACATCAACATTCCCTCCAGGAATGCCGGCCCGTCCTCCGAATTGGCGTGATCGTAGTTTCCGGGAACTCCCGTGCTCATTGCGGAACCGAACGATTTGCGGTACTTTCAGACCGAAATAGAAATCCCCCCCCCCAAAAAAAAACTCATAAGAGTTGCGAAATCGACCTACTACTAACTTATAGTAACTCGAACTATGGACTACTGAGGTCATGAGTCCTCTATGTTAACTCGGACAAATTATCCGTACAGTGTTATTGTAAAAATAACAAAAAGTTCAAAAGTCCTGGAACTGCTGCCCGATTCGTTCTCCGAACGAACTTCTCAGAATAAAACCACAGAATCGAATGTCAGAATATAATGTTTACAATGAATCTCTCTCCATAAAATCGCTGAATCTAAAATTATCGACTGTCCAAAAAACCTCCTATCGAATGACTGAATCTCTCTCCGGAAAATCTCTGAATGTTCTAATTTCGCTTCTCTTCAATAAATGGGCTTTGCTCCCACTCTGCCCGTCTTCCACTTCCACCCATGGTCTGTGATTTTGAAAAATCACATGACTGACGCATTCAATGCACACAAAATCTCCCCTTCGCGACGTCACTTGTCATAGGTCAGTTTAGTCTTGATCGCGTACGCGCCGGGCCAACCCACAAGCTGCATTTCGAGCGTTCTTACTCTCAACGGCTTTTCTCTCAACCGTTTTTCTGAGGGGTTTACACTAGGCGGTTTTTATTCACAAAGACGTAAAATTCGTTTACTTTCTATTTTCAACGGCCCTTTAAATTTCCAGCCTCCACCATCTGGTGCCAACCGCACCCAAGCGCTGGCCGCTGCGCACTTTCTCACACACACAAACCCACGCCCATCCCAAACGGTCGAAAAACTTTCTCTCTTGCCTTTTGTCATAACTTACTTGTAACGGCTGCGGCAATCGTCCGCTTAAAATACATTTTAAATCGAAAACACACGAATAAAGTTGATTATTTATTTAAAATTAATCAAATCTTACAATACATGGTATACATATATATTATACATATACAAATGTGTATATGGTATTACGAAGGCCATATATACATGTGTTTGTGTGTGTACGCACATACAAATATTAAGAGAAATACAAAAAAGACCAAATTTCTTTTAATTTGGAGGGGGGAATGATCCCCCACACCCCTCACGCACGCCCCTGTAGGCGACCCGTGCATGAACAGTGGCTTCGTTACTTATGGCTTCCCTCTACAACTCCGCTGCATGTCTTGGAATCTTTGTGTTCGTAGCAATAGTTTGTTGATATTGATGTTTACATCTTGCCCGAAAACACGTTGGTGTTTTGTGAAATCGTGCCATTATAAGTTTCAGGAGAGAGAAATTGGGTAGAAATAGTACACTTTTTGTATCGCTATATCAGTAGATTAGAGCAAGGGCTCGCTGAACCTCGATAATATGGCCGGCGTAAACGATTGATAGTTTTTCTATCTGCCATTGATTGTTATTGATAGTACTATCGTTAATAAACATTTCGAATGCCATTTCAGGATTTTCTTATTTAATGAGTTAATACAGTTTTAGGACGTGAAGTATTTTGGTGCTAGTTTTAATTTTGTTTGGCTAAAATAAAAATCATTTTTAAATTATAACGTAGTTTGTACGGAACTGAGAGAACATTTTGTACACATTTCGTACTGTTCGTGACATCAGGATTCTAGGACTTACCAACACACATCGTGTTTGCAACGTCAACAGCCAGGTGAAAATTGCGACGGACCGGGACCCGAACCCGAACCCGGGACCTCCTTCTCTGGCCGCAGGTGTGCTAACCACTGCACCACCTGGCTGTAGACGTTGCAAACTCTCCTCCACGAGTAGGTTCTCGGAAGTTGAGAGTTAAAACACGTCATGTTTGTTTGTACCACAACACCAGCACTTGATTTCCAGGATTCCAACCTGAAGAAACTAAATTCTTTGAATGAAATTTTCAATGGGAAACGATCAAGGGCAGAGATAAATTGGAATGTGCATATTTGTTTAAACAATTACATTTTATTTACTATATGTTGAAAAATATAACTTAGATAATCAAAAGTTCTATTATTATTTGAAAGGTTTCGTACGTAACGTCTTCGTATTAATTAGGAAAGAAGACATGACAAAAATGTTCGATAGTATTTCGAACAAATCGATAGACCACATAATGGATAGTATCATCGAGCCTTTGAATTAGAGCTTCCTAAAATGTGTGTGGTGCTCATTCCCACAACAGAGATCAGGATGCTCAGCATTTTCAATGCAGGAGAGAAGTTCATCAAAAAAGTAATTTGAAAATGGATTCATGGACCCTTGTTTGTATTTGTGAATCAGTAGCTTCGAATAAAAGTTGAAATCTTCGAGTATTTCTCGGTGCTTGAAAAAATTTCAAATTTATTTCCTGACCTCCGTGGTAGTATTTTTGAAAACTTGTTGGTCAGAATTTCCTCTTTCCTGTTCCTCAAAGAGTTTCCAAATACATGTTCTTTAGCTCTGAAAGAAGGATTATCAGGTGTCTCTGAAGGGAAGAATGGGGCAATGGTGAGTTTGTAGCGATGGTAATCTCGATTGGCTCACGTGTAGTGATACATCTGCTGTTGACTACAATCTGTGCATACAGGGCAGAGAAAATGAGAAGTTCATTTCCTTCTGATTTGAGGAAAAAATTATTACGCTGCATACTATGCGTGAGAAAGAGTTGCTTAACTCTTTCGTTTTCGTAATGGAGACTAAAGGATCTAACTGTTCTTACACGTAACAGTGTAAATGTACTGCGTACTGTTTTTGATTGAAGACTTTAGTGGGCAGGCGAGAATCGCAAAGCGGCTGCGACATGAACAGCTCTGTCAAAGAGAGAAGGGATTATTTCGGGATTTATTTGATTTCTAATAAAATATCAAGTCTCCAAATTAGAGAGTTAAAAACTAAGTGAAGAATAGCTCTCCACGAATTGGTGCACTACTTTCTCCGTCACATGGCACTCGGTGAACGCTATGATAACCTTCCGTTTTGCGTGTTGCTGTGCAGATAAGAGCGTTTGCATTGCGAACAGATGGGGTTCGGAGACCAGCACGTGCCACCGTTTGCGACGCCGTCTCAGCGTCTCATTTTCTGGTTTCTCATTATTGAGATTAAAAGCTGAAGTGTTCGGCAAGTTTAGAGATATTTTCGTAGCAAAAGTTGAATTTTCGCTCACGTTTGATGTATCAGTGCGAATGACCTGAATCGCTTCGTAACATTCGTCGACTCCATACATCCATTTCATGATTTCATTGCCCTGAAATATATTTCGCGGTCATTTTCATTAATGTAGTAATTGTTGCGTATGTGAACATTATTGAAAAAGACCGCTACAACATATGCATCTTATTGGTTTCATTCTACCTTATAGTAGAAAGGAATTCCAAAAATTTGTTACTCGCCGTATCGATCTGATGTGTGTATGACTGTTATAAAGAGACAAATGAATTTTAATTGGAAATTTCGAATTCCACTGTGTACAATTTTGTCTGAGGGTTTTTAATGCAGTATTCAGCGATTCGACGTCAAAATAGAATGAATGTGGGTTCCCCTTCCAATGGTAGTTCCAATGGCGTACGCAGGCAAAATTCTGTGTTCCTTCCCGCAAATTAGCGGCTTTAAAGTGTACCAAAGATGTACTACATGAGGCTGAGCAGGCTCCTGCACCGTTTGCATACGCTGTGGCCCATTTTTTCGAAGCGTGCTTCACCGCCGATTAATATGACCGTAAAATATGTATAAGGTATTCTAGGATTCCAGCATGCATGCGCTACCTACTTTATACTTTTCCTGCTAAAGCTCCGATTCAAATAAATTTTCTTCTGGATTCAATCCTATACCCAAGATAAAAGTTTAGTTCGGCTTATAATTTTATCCAAAATAACGTGCCATACACAACATGGGTGGAACTGGGCAAAGGTCCACGTGGGGCAATGATCCGCATTGACCATCCGCATCCGTTTAATATATATATATATATATATATATATATATATATATATATATATATATATATATATATATATATATAAAATAGTTTTCAAATCATACTCGTATAATGGTTAAATAATAAGATAAATTTATTATTAGAGGCACATTCAAAATAATGTATACTACATAACAAAAAATCAATACTTTCTATGATTTAAAAACAATGACAATACATTAGACCAATTTTATCACGAGAGTTGTACTGAATTTCTATCTTAATCTTTACCTGGACAAGCCAGCTACTTTTAGAGAGATTCTGAGAGACATGGTAAGAACCTGTTTCGTAAAAGAGAGTATTGAAGAAAAATTCCTGATAGTAGTAAGGAGAAAATACCACATCCTAGCTACTCCCACGGTAAACAAGTTATTGTAAAAGCCTTGCTTAAGTTTGGGTACGGAAAGAAGTTTTGATCCCTGAAGGCGTTAAGAGTTTAAAATTTAAAACGCTCAAATAAGTATGACGGACTGTTCGAACATAGTAGTTGGTAAAGCAATACAAGACTGTGTAATTTACGCCTACTGTGTAATGGTAAAATCTTATTTGAGTGATAGAAGCCCGAAATGTGGTCAAATTATCTTAAGTTGTAAATGTATCGAATACAAGAATTATGAATGAGCTGAAGTTTGTTTGCGAGACTAGTGAAAAGAACGTCACAGTAGTCAAAATGAGGGTGTATGAGTGAGGACATAATCAATTTTTTGGTTGAAGTTGGAAGAAGTTTGTGAATAAGTTTAAGGACCTGAAGAGAAGCGTATATTTTCTTACTTACGTTAGCTACGTGTTTATCCCATTGAAGTGAAGAAGTGAAAGTGACACCCAGATTCCTTATGTGAGAACACCAAGGGACTTGTTCACCTTGGATTTTTATTGAAGTGAGGTTGCATTTGTTAATATGTTTTAGGGAATGAGCGGATCCAATGATTATACTACTTTGATGGATTTAAACTTAGTCCATTACACTCTGATCAATCTACTAGAAAATCAAGGATATTGTTACGATGTTATCAATTTCCCTCACATTACCTGAAACATAAACCTGTAGATCATCCGCGTACATGTGATGCGTGCAGGAAGAAAACACGTTAGAAATATCATTTGCGTAAATTATAAACAATAGTCGACCAAGTATAGAACCTTGGGGAACTCCACGGAAAATACATTTTGAATTGGAAATATTACTTCCAATGTTTACAACTTGTTTCCTTTCAGATAAATAGCTAGAAATTCATGTAAGTGTATGTTCAGAAAGACCAATGTTTCTACATTTAGCTATCAAAATATCGTGATCAACCGAGTCAAAGGTTTTGCTGAAGTCCAATAACGTTAGAATTGTTACGCTTCTATCATCTAATGCTTTTCTTATGTCTTCAGTTACTTTGAGAAGTGCTATTTGAGTGCTGCGGCCCTGGCGGAAACCTGACTGAAAATTGTTGAGGAGTTCGTTCTTTGATAAAAATTCAGAGATTTACTTATTGACTATTTTTTCGAGTACTTTAGTCAGAGCCGGTAGAATACTTTTCGGTCGAAAATCATTAAGGGATGAAGCATCTTCAGAATTGGGAAGAGGTTGGACGCGTGCTAGTTTCCAAGCTTGCGGGGACGTTGATGTAGTCAGCGAGTAATTAATTATGTGTGTGATAGAGGGAAGAGCTGCTTCTAATACAAGTTTCAGCTGACGAGCGCATTATTACATCTGCGCCATAGGCATTCGATTTAAGGTTGCGAATAATTTTGAAAATTTCAACAGAATCTACACTTTGGAAGTAAAATTTATCACCCAAAAATTTGTTCTCACAATCTTTTAGAGATTTTACGTTTTTATCCTTGAGTGCAAGAGTAATTCGAGGTGCAATGTCAATAAAGTAACTGTTTAAATCATCTGGGGAGACTAAAATTTCTGTGGAACCCTCAGCCCCGCCGACTCCTAAATTTCTCAAACTACGCCATTTCCTTGGAATCCGTGGTGGAACGGAAGAAGCTATGGTAATACCTAATTTTTGCATTTCTAATAGCTTGATTTACTTTATTCCGTAGTTTCTTGTATTCCACTTCATAAAAAACAGTTTTACTTTTCTTGAAACAGCGATATGTTGAGTCACTGTTTTTCATAACAGCGCGAATATCATCACTTAGCCAAGGAGAGGCTGGTTTCGTGAACTTAGAGATTTTAACCAGAGCATACTTATCAAATATACTAGTAATAATTCCATTTAGAGTTTCTAATTTTTCATCCATTAAGTTTAGCGAATATAACTAATGATCAAGGGGCGCGTAGACAATCTAGAGAAAAAGCATCAACATCAATATTTTTGTAATCTCTATAAAGTTTGGATTGACTCTGTGCCGATGATTCATACATACTATTAAGATTACTATTAGGATTTCAATTTTTGATAAACTACCACAATGAGGAGGCCATTACACAACACCGAATAAACACTTCTTACTAAGAATGGAAATTTCAACAAATAAATACTCGACTTTAAATGGTTCTGTTATCGAGGTCTCAATAATCTTACTTCGGATATCTTCTCCTAAGTACATGGCGACTCTACCACCTACTCTATTCAAGCAGTCATGCCTGATTAGTTTGCAGTTAGGAAGAGAAAGATATTGAGACGGGACAGAGGGTTTAAGTAACGATTCACTAAACATCAGGACATGCGGATTGACTTCGGGGAAAATATTAATAATTTCGTCATGATGACTCACAAAGGAATGACTATAAATATGAGCTAAAGATAAGACTTGAGGGTTGCGCGACAAGGAAGCTTTTAACGATTGAGACGCTGTGGTAATCCACTGTGGTAGTCGGCAGGTAATCCTCTTAAGCAAGGGGCGGACGGCTGCTGGTATGAAAGTGTTTGTGACAAACTATGAGTCATGCAGGTATTTCGCAGTCGTCCGGGCAAGATAGTCAAGGCACACAAGTAAACACTACGTGAAATACAATGAAAAAAATAATTAATAAATTAAAAACCTAAATTTATAGAAAATTAACAATTAACTTTATGGTCCAAGGTTACCGGATAGAATTAAGTTCTTTCATTGACTTTAATCTATACCTTTCATTACCCTTTTTAGTGATGATGGTGCATCCTGTAAAAGAACTGTATTATGACGGTGAACGCTTCAAATTCCGAGAACGAGAAACTCCAGGCAGGCGTGGCAACTTCCAAAGAAGGTTGGTTTTGAACGCTGAATGGGCGACTGGCAGGTACGAGGAAGGACGCGCCGCACGAGCCGATACTAATCAAAGGCATTCCAATCTTCACCTACGCTTTTAGAATGATCTGATCATCAATGAAAAGGTAACCTGAGAATACTGACTGCGATCGGTAATAGATGTATAAGTAGCGGCGAGAAGATCTAGTGCAACGAACATAGTAATGGCCCACGCTTAAAACTTTTGTGATTGTATTCTTAATTAGGGCAGATAGAAGAGTGAGCATTAATGATGAATTTCTAAATTTAATTAATGTTTTTGCTGTAATTAACTGGTAATAATTAATACCAGGAATACTCTTAAAAACTTCATGTCAATGTTGTGTGTGATAA
>NNCF01135374.1:0-10609 GCA_002313205.1 Laupala kohalensis | reverse complement strand
ATATATTTTTCGATTGGGACCATAAAGAATTTTTGGCAGAAATATTTCGTATTTTTGGGGTATTTAGGTATAAATAATTTTCGTTTTGGACCATAAAAATGTTTCAATATTTTTCGGAAAATTTCTTAGAAACGTTTTTGAAAATTTTGTGTACGTAGATATTTTTCGATTAGAACCATAAACATTTTTTAAAAAATTAGGGAGATTTATTTCAATTATTTTGGGTACTTAGGTATATATATTTTCCGATTGGAACCGTAAAAATATTTTTTTAAACCATAAAAAATTCTTTTAAATGTTTTTTAAAATTTCTTGAGTACTTAGATATATGTATTTTTGATTGGTACCATAAGGAAATTTCCAAAAAATTTCGGAAATATTTTTTTAAAATTTTTGGTTACCTAGGTATACATATTTTTCGATTGAGACCAAAAAATATTTCAAAAGTTTTTTCGGTAACTTTCTTAGAAACGTTTTTGAAAATTTTGTGTACGTAGATATATATATATATATATATTTCGATTGAAACCATAAACAATTTTTTTTAATTGGTGAAATTTTTTTTATTTTTTGGGTTCTTAGGTATATTAATTTTTCGATTGGGACCAAAAAAATTGTAAAATTTTCGAAAAATATTTTCTTAAAAATTTTAGAGAATTTTTTTTGTTTGGATATATATATTTTTCGATAGGGCCCATAAATTATATTCAATTTTTTAAAATACTTTTGAAAATTTCTTGTTTTTTCGTATATATATTTTTCGATTGGGACCATAAATTTTTTTTAATTTGATTATTATTTGGGTATTTAAGTATATATTATTTTTGATTGAACCATAAAAATGTTTCAAAAATTTTGGTTTTTCAAGTATATATATTTTTCGATTAGAATCATAAAAAATTTCAAATTTTTTTAGGGTGCTTTGGTATATATAATGACCATAAACAAATTTCAAATATTTTTCGGAATAATTTTTTTTAATTTTTTTAAATTTTTTGTACTTAGGTATTTATATTTTTTGATTAGAACCATAAAAATTTAAAAGTTTTTTGGAAATTTTTTTGATAATTTTTTGGGTATTTATATATATTTTTCGATTGGGACAATAAAGAATTTTTTTTTAAATTCGGTAAAATTTTGAATTTTTTTGGGTACTTAAGTATATATATTTTTCGATTAAGACAATAAAATATTCAAACATTTCGAAATACGTTTTTTGAAAAAAAATTTTGTAAATAGATTTTTTTATTTTTCGATTGGGACCATAAAATTGTTCAAAATTCTTTCAGAATATTTATTTTAATTTTTTGGGGGTACTTCAGTATATATATTATTCGATTGACCATAAAAAATTTCAAAAAGTTTTGATATTTTTTGAAATTTTTTTTACCTAGGTATATATATTTTTCGATTGGAACCACCAAAAATTTTCAAAAAAATTTCGGAAATTTTTTTTTAACAATATTTGAAATGTTTTGGGTTATTAGGTATATATATTTTTTGATTGGGACCAATAAAGTTTTTACATATTTTTTCGGAAAATTGTTTTTGAAAATTTTGGGTACTTAAGTATATACGTTTTCTGATTGGAACCATAAAACTATTTCAAATATTTTACGAAAAAAAATGTTTTGAATAATTTTTGAAAATTTTTGAGTACTTAGGTATTGTGGCAGAACGAAACTTTACTGAAAGAATGCCAAATTGTGGCGTAACAAAACTTGATTTTAATAATAAAACGATAATTAATTTAAATGTTGGGCGCCTCGGCTAGCTCACCTCAGGGTTCCACAATAATGATGGGGTGCGATTTTTTTTCGAAGGAAAGGACCATGCAATGGTTCCACTTAAGGAAAACGCAAACAAATAAATCCATTAATTAAAAGACTGTTTTTAATCACTAATAACATCCCTCAAGTTATTATCCCCCAAAAGACACAAATGGAAATCAAGCATTTATAGAAAACACTAATGCCAAAGTGGCGGCATTCCCACCAAAAAGACACAAATGGAAATCACTGGCTTTAACTAAAACATTTACTAATTAGCAATTTTATCTACTCTTATGGCAATTAAAACCGTTCACTGTTTTGAACTCCACTCCAATCTAAGTAACAATTACACATACTTTTCTTATAAAGAAAGTTAAACACTGATTTTAATTCTAAAGTTCTCTCATTAACAATTTAATTGAACTTCTTCGTTACAATAATTCACTGAAGTTACGTGGCATACTTCTATGAGCGACAAAGTTCAGTCATGACACTAATTCAGTTCAAAGTTCTTGCTATCTGGATAAATAATGCCGAGTACTTAATGAAGCGCAAACGGAATGCGATGTTGGCTTTCACATTCACCAGCAATCGCACAATACCTTATTAAGATGACGGACCATGGTAAGCCGTAGAGGAGGGTCTCCCACAGACGTCAGCACGGCAGCACTCTCTGATACCTGCGACCAGCGTCGATCAGCTTCAGCGTTTACCGCATCCGTCCAATTACCACCCGTAAACGCTTCGTACGTGGTTGAGATCGAGGTTGTCTTATCTGCTCGTCCCGCTGATCAATTACAGGCCCGCCATGAAGTTTCGAACGAAAGTCAACATCAGACAAACATATCAGAAGACTCGAGTGATCTGCGCTGCATGATCACGATTCGAAACGTATGCTAGCGCGATCTGAAAAATCGAGTCTGAGCTCCAACGAAACATAAGTCTCAGCTGACGAAAAACTTGTATAAGCTGACGAGCATCTGTCTGAATGCTGACGAAAAATCTAAGTGATCTGACGAAAAATCAATGAGCTGCTACGAACACATCGGAGTGAGCTCCGATGAAAACTTGTATATCAGCTCCGATGAAAACAATGTGAGCTGACGAAAAATCTAAGTGAGCTCCGCTGAAAAACATCTATCAGCGATGAAAAATATCTGAGCGCGATCTGAGAAGCATCGGCTGCGACGAAAAACATATGCGAGCGACGAAAAACTGATATATGAGCGCAGACGAAAAACATCTATCTGAGTGACGAAAAAACGTATGAGAGCTGACGAAAAATATCTATGTGAGCGACGAAAAAACATATATGAGCGCAGACGAAAAACATCTATCTGAGTGACGAAAAAACGTATGAGAGCTGACGAAAAATATCTATGTGAGCGACGAAAAAACATATATGAGCGCAGACGAAAAACATCTATCTGAGTGACGAAAAAACGTATGAGAGCTGACGAAAAATATCTATGTGAGCGACGAAAAAACATATATGAGCGCAGACGAAAAACATCTATCTGAGTGACGAAAAAACGTATGAGAGCTGACGAAAAATATCTATGTGAGCGACGAAAAAACATATATGAGCGCAGACGAAAAACATCTATCTGAGTGACGAAAAAACGTATGAGAGCTGACGAAAAATATCTATGTGAGCGACGAAAAAACATATATGAGCGCAGACGAAAAACATCTATCTGAGTGACGAAAAAACGTATGAGAGCTGACGAAAAATATCTATGTGAGCGACGAAAAAACATATATGAGCGCAGACGAAAAACATCTATCTGAGTGACGAAAAAACGTATGAGAGCTGACGAAAAATATCTATGTGAGCGACGAAAAAACATATATGAGCGCAGACGAGAAACATCTATCTGAGCGACGAAAAAACATATGAGCTGACGAAAAATATCTATGTGAGCTGCATGAGCATCAAATGAGCGACGAAAAACATCTATGTGAGCGACGAAGAAATATATGAGCGCAGACGAAAAACATCTATCTGAGCGACGAAAAAAACATATGAGCTCCGCTGAAAACTATCAGAGCGCGACGAAAAAAACATATGAGAGCGAAATTTTGCTTGCTATGCCTTAAATGGGCTTCATCACTTCTCTTGCGCCCTGTTCTCCCAAAAATCTTCAAAATTTTGAATCCCACGTGATCGAAAACTCCCAATGCCGAAATGATTCCCCCTTCTTACGCCTCGACTCTCATTGGAAAATTTTTAAAAGGCTTCAACTGTTTTCTAGCGTTTTCTCAACGACGTTTTACTTTCAACGATTTTCCACACAAGTTCGCACTTGTTACTACCCTGCGCACATCTGGGGTTTATTGGGTCGGGTCGAGTCTCTTCCCTCATCCCCTCGCTAGCTTGCAATTTCTAAAAACGTCATAAATTTCTCTTGATGCCAACGGACGCCGACGAAGCCTGCGCCGCCCCCGCATGCGACCAGTGCCCTCCGTCAATCTCCAACGAACATCCTTTTAAATTTCTAGACTCTTCCTCTCCTTTAAACTTCATGATTTATAACACGGATGATTAAATGACAAATTAATTCGTGAATTATTCAAATCTCACAGTATATATATCTTTCGATTGAGATTTTTTAAAAAATTATATTTTTTTTGAATTTTTTTGGGTACTTAAGTATATATAATTCTCGAATAAGACAATAAATTTTTTTAGAAAAAAAAATGTTTTGAAATTTCTGTTGGTATTTAGGTATATATAATTTTCAATAGGGACCATAAAAAATTATCAAATATTTTTCGGAAAAAAGATTTTAAAAAATATTTGGGTACTTTAGTATATATATATTTTTCGATCGGGACCATAAAAATTTAAAAAAAAAATTCGAAAAACGATTTTCGAGAAATATTTTTAAATACTTTAGATACGTAAGTATATATAATTCTCGATTAAGACCATAAAGAAATTCAAAATTTTTTCGGAAATAATTTTTTAAATTTTTTTTAACATAGGTATACATATTTTTCCATTGGAACCACCAAAAATTTTCAAAAATTTTTCGGAATTTTTTTTGAAAATAATTTGAAAATTTTTGGGTTTTTAGGTATATATATTTTTTGATTGGGACGAAATTTTTTTTTATATATTTTGTTGAAAGTTTTTGGGTCCTTAAGTATATATATTTTTCGATTGGAACCATAAAAAATTTCAAATATTTTTCGGAATAAAATATTTTGAAGAATTTTTGAAAATTTTTGTGTACTTAGGTGCATATATCTTTCGATTGGGACCATAAAAATATTTTTAAAAATTTCGGATAAATTATTTTGAAATTTTTTTGGGTACTTAGGTATCTTTCGATTAGAAACAAAAAAATTCAATTTTTTTTAATTTCCTGACTATTTATGTATATCTATTTTTCGATTAGGACCATAATAAATTTTTATGAATTTTTGAAATTATTTTTGAGTTTCTTGTGAATATATAATTTTCGATTGGGTCCATAAAAAAATTTCTAAACAATTATTTTTGAAATTTTTTTTGAACATTTTTTGGGAACTAAAGTATATATATTTTTCGATTCGGGATCATAAAAAATTTTTGGAAAAAATATTTCGTAAATGTTTTGGGTACTATAATTTTGGATTTGGACCATAAATTTTTTTAAAAATATTTTTCAGGAAATTTCTTAGAAAAGTTTTTGAACATTTTGTACGTAGGTATATCTATTTTTCGATAAAAATCCATAAACAATTTTTTTTAATTTGGGGAGATTTTTTGGAACTTTTTGGGTAGTTAGGTATATCTTTTTCGAATGTGGCCAAAAACATTCAAAACTTTTTCGAGAAAATTATTTTGAAATATTTTTGGGTACTTAGATATATATAATTTTCGATTGAAACAATAAAAAATATTCAATTTTTTAAAATTTATGTTTTTATATTTTTCGATTGAGCCATAAAAAATTTCAAAACTTTTTGAAAATTTTTAGAAAATTTCTTGTGTACATTAGGTACATACGTATATATAATTTTCGATTCTGACCAAAAATATTTTAAATAATTTTTCGGAAATTTTTTTTGAAATTTTATGGTTACTTAAGTATATATAATTTTCGAATGGGACCATAAAAAATATTTCAAATTTTTTTTAGAAAAAATGTTTTGAAATTTCTTTGAGTATTTAGGTATATATAATTTTCAATAAGGATACATAAAATATTTTCAAATATTTTTCGGAAAAGGTTTTTTGAAAAATGTTTGGGTGCTTTAGTATATATATTTTTTGATTGGGACCATAAAAATTTTAAAATTTTTTTTTTGAAAATTCTCTATTGTCCCAATCGAAAAATATCTTACATATCTAAAAATGTAGTTTTCTCGAGAAACGTTTTCCGAATTGTTTTTAAATTTTATGGTCCCAATCGAAAAATATATATACGTATGTACTTAATTCTCTTTTAATTTTTCCGAAAAAAAATTTATGGTCCCAATCGAAAAATATATATTCCTATGACCCAAAAATTTTCAAAAATTAATCAAAATTTTTTTCCGAAACAATTTTTAAATTTTATTGTGGTCCTAATCAAAATATATAAAACCTTTGATTACAAAAAATTTTCAAAAATTATTCTTAAGTTTTTTTAAATATTTTGAAATTTTTTATGGTTCTAATGAAAAAAAATTATATACCTGAAAAACCAAAAATTTTTGAAACATTTTTATGGTTCAATCAAAAATAATATATACTTAAATACCTAACAAATTTTTAAAAAAATTCGGAAAACGTTTCTCGAGAAATCTTGGTATATCTTTTAGATACGTAAGATATTTTTCGATTGGGACAATAAAGATTTTTCAAAAAATTTTCAGAAAAATTTTGAATTTATTTGGGTACTTGAGACCATAATAAAATTTCAAAAATTTCGAAATAAAATATTTTCAAATATTTTTCGGAAAACGTTTTTTGAAATATTTTTGGGTACTTCAGTATATATATTTTTCGATTGGGACCATAAAAAATTCAAAATTTTTTTGTAATATATTTGAAATTTTGTTTACCTAGATATAAATATTTTTCGATTGGAACCAAAAAATTGGATACTTAAGTATATATATTCCTCGATTGGGACCATAAAGTTTTTTTTTAATTTGAACATTTTTAGGAGAATTTAAGTATTTATTATTTATGATTGAACCATAAAAACGTTCAAATTTTTTTGGTTATTTAGGTATATGTATTATTCGATTAGAACCATAAAATATTTTTTAAAACTTTTGGAAAAAAATTTAGGAAACATTTTTGAAAAAATTTTTAGAATCAAAGATTTTATATATTTCGATTAGGACCAAAATAAAATTTAAAAATTGTTTCGGAAAAACATTTTTGATTAATTTTTGAAAATCTTTTGGGTCATAGGTATATATATATTTCGATTGGGACCATAAAAGTTTTAAAAAAATTCGGAAAACGGTTTTGGAGAAATATTTTTAAATATTTTAGNGGGTACTTTAGTATATATATATTTTTCGATCGGGACCATAAAAAAAATCTTTTAAAATTTTTTTGGAAATGTCTTGGGTACTGAGATGTTTTTTTGATTGGGACCATAAAGAAATTTCCAAAAATTTTCGGAAATAATTTTTTAAAATTTTTGGTTATTTAGGTATACATATTTTTCGATTGGGACCAAAAAATTTCAAAACTTTTTTCTGAAAATTTCTTAGAAACGTTTTTGAAAATTTTGTGTACGTAGATATATATATATATATATTTCGATTAAAACTATAAACAATTTTTTAATTGGTGAGATTTTTTTAATTTTTTGGGTACTTTAGTATATATATTTTTCGATTGGGACCATAAAAAAATTTTAAAATTTTTTCGGATAATAATTTTTTTGAAATTTTTTTGGGTACTTAGGTGTATATAGTTTAGATTAGGACCATAAAGAAATTTCAAAAGTTTTCCGAAATAACTTTTGAAAATTTTTGTTTACCTAGCAATACATATTTTTCGATTGGAACCACCAAAAATTTTAAATCTTTTTTGGAAATATTTTTTCAAAAATATATGTAATGTTTTGGGTTATTAGGTATATATATTTTTAGATTGGGAGCAAATAAAATTTTTTAAATGTTTTCGGAAGAAAAAAAATTGAAGGTTTTTCGGTACTTAAGTATATATATTTAAGTAAGTACTTAAGTAAGTATATAAATTTCTGGGTACTTAGATTATTTATATATATGTTCCGATTGAAACCATAAAACAATTCCAAATATTTTACGGAAAAAAATGTTTTAAAGAATTTTCGACAATTTTTGTGTACTTGGGTATATATATCTTTCGATTGAGACCATAAAAATATTCAAAATTTGTTTGAAAATTTTTTGATAATGTTTTGGTTACTTAGGTATACATATTTTTCGATTGGAACCATTAAAAATTTGTAAAACATTTATTGAAATTTTTTTGAAAATTCTTGTGTACTTGTGAAGTATTTTTTTGATAATGTGTTGGGTACTTACGTATATATATTTTTCGAATGGGACCATAAAAAATTTTCAAAATTTTTTTGAAAATTCTTTTAAATTTTTTTGGGTACTTAGGTATATATATTTCCACGAAGGCTATGAAATATTTCAAATTTTTTTCGGAGCAAATTATTTGAAATATATTTGTGTACATAGGTAAATAATTTTTGGATTGAAGCCAATAAAAAAAATTTGGGACGATTTTTTAAATATTTATTGGGTACTTAAAAATATATAATTTTCGATTGGGACCATAAAAAAATTTCAAACATTTTTCGGAAATTTTTTTGATTTTTATACGTACTTACGTATATATAATTTTCGATTAGAATTATAAAAAAATTTAAAATTCTTTTCGGATAAACTTTTTTGAAAATAATTTGAAATTTCTTGGGTACTTAGGTATATATATTTTTGATTGAAACCATAAAGAAATTTTAAAAAATTTCGGATTTTTTAAAAAATATTTTAAAAATTAGGGAGATATTTTTGAATTATTTTGGGTACTTAGGTATATATATTTTCCGATTGAAACCATAAAAATATTTTTTTGTTAAATCGGAAAAATTATTTCAAATTTTGTGGGTACTTAGGTATATATCCTTCGATTAGAACCATAAAAAATATTCATTTTTTTAATTTTTGAAAATTTCTTGACTATTTAGGTATATTTCGATTGGGACCATAATAAATTTTCAAATATTTTGAAATTTTTTTGAGTTTCTTGTGTATATATAATTTCCGATTGGGACCATAAAAACTTTTCCAATTTAAAAAAAAATAATTTTGGTACTGAAGTATATATATTTTTGGATAGGGACCATTAAAAAATTTAAAAACTTAAGAAAATTTTTGGATGATTAGGTATGTTTTTTGATTGTGACCATAAAAAATATTCAATTTTTTGGAATGTATTTGAAAATTTCTTATGTACTTTAATATATGTATTTTTCGATTGGGACTATAAAACATTTACAAAACTTAATTCGGAATTTTTTTTAAATATTTGAAAATTTTTGGGTACTTTGGTATTTATATTTTTGGTTTAGAACCATTAAAAAAATGTTTTTCCGAAAAAAATCAAAATTTCTTGGGTACTTAGGTATATATATTTTTGATTGGGACCTTAAAGAAATTCAAATTTTTTTCGGAAATATTTTTTTTTAATTTTTGGTTACCTATGTGTACATATTTTTCGATTGGAACAATAAAAAAATTTCAAAACTTTTTTCGAATTTTTTTTGATAAATATTTGACAATATTTGGGTTTTTATGTATATATATTTGTCGATTGGGACCAAAAAAATTTGGGAAAAATATTTCGTAAATTTTTTGGTTACTAGGTATATATAATTTTCGATTAGGACCATAAAAATATTTTAAAAATTTTTCGGAAAATTTCTTCGGTAAGTTTTTCAAAATTTTTGTACATATGTATATATTTTTCGGATTAAAACCACAAAAATTTTTTTTAAAAATTGGTTTGTAACAATTCAGTTGCACTCTGTTACAATACACGCCTCCCCATTATGGTCACGCCTCTCAGCTCTTCGCCCTCGTGCACCACAAGAGCTGACGTATTTTGGATGGATTTCCCATTCGTTCACTTTTACAACGAACACACGCCATTTCGTGTTTACTTTACTAGCCACGGCCCTCTGCATACGAGAGCTCTAAGTCATGGCCTACGCATTACAAGGCCTGCAAAGTATAGCAAACGAACGATGATCCATCCATGGAAGATGCCACACGATGCACTAACTAATAAATATAAATAACGTTATGGCAGCATCCACAAGACCGCTCCTTCTCCGGTCCAACTAGATTTAATATTGGAGTAGACGTTCAACTATCTCTACTTCTAAGTAACTGCCCAGGAGACGGATAACAACGACTTCTAATATGCTCCTCGGTGTGAATTGTTCTTTCTGACACGCTCTCTGATGTNCGCCATTTCGTGTTTACTTTACTAGCCACGGCCCTCTGCATACGAGAGCTCTAAGTCATGGCCTACGCATTACAAGGCCTGCAAAGTATAGCAAACGAACGATGATCCATCCATGGAAGATGCCACACGATGCACTAACTAATAAATAACGTTATGGCAGCATCCACAAGACCGCTCCTTCTCCGGTCCAACTAGATTTAATATTGGAGTAGACGTTCAACTATCTCTTCTTCTAAGTAGCTGCCCAGGAGACGGATAACAACCACTTCTAATATGCAACTATTTCGACGAACCCACTACTTCTGATATCTCCATCGCTGCTAGCTGTCATTCCGCTGCACTCTTAGCTCCGAGCTATTTCCACGGATAAGCTCCAGTC
>NNCF01135367.1:38993-92242 GCA_002313205.1 Laupala kohalensis | reverse complement strand
GGGAGAGAGAACGAAAAGGGAAAACTACATCTCTCTATTCCCTTTCTCTCTACTTCCTTCGTTCTCAATTACAGCGTTTGTTGTTGATTCAAGCGACGGTAGCCCCTCTGGTGGCTCAGGTGGTAGCGTTCTTGCTATTCATACAAGTCATCCCGGGTTCGATTCCAGGTGGGATTAGAAAAATTTGTAGCTTTTCACATGAATGTCCCGCTTCGTATATAGCTGTGACTACTGAAAAGCGAACCCTCCTTCCTCTANTTCACATGAATGTCCCGCTTCGTATATAGCTGTGACTACTGAAAAGCGAACCCTCCTTCCTCTATCCACCTCCTACTGCTACAATGGAAATCTACATCTACAAATACTACAATGAAAAAAGAATAAAATATAGTATTTCATTTCTGTATCCATTATTTCCTTCGGTCCTCATCAGTCGCATCTATTGTACCCTTGAAGTGAACATTCTCAAAATACATGATTCCTCGTCTCTTCTTCTATTCCATTCCGTTCCGTTCCATATCCAGAGTCGTCGATGAGTGCGAATCGCCCCGAGGAAGCGTCAAGAAAGAGCAAAGAGTTACTTATGGAAATTGCGGGGGAAAGAATTAAGTCGGGAAATAATAATAATAAATTTATTGTCAAAAAACAGTACAAACTGCTTATTATGATCACGTGGAGGACAATAAACTAATTTACTCTCCGGAAGCAAGCAAGGGACGTATTCCATCAATTCCGATCAAGGGCAATTCCTAAGGCAGAGGTGGATTCAAAAATTTAAAAGTATGTATGAATATGTTTTGCTTGTCCTTATACATGATGTCTGGTCTGTTAGCTAAAAGATAATAATATAAAAAGTTAGCTGCGAGTTATAATACATATATAATGTCAATATGTTTGTAATTTTACGCAAATATGTTTGTAATTTTACGCAAATATGTTTGTAAATTTACATTAACAAGTTACTGTCTAGTGTTTCTGCAAAAGCCACAATGAAATAGAGATATGAAATAAATTACTGTTAAGAAAGAGAAAAATGAAAGAACTTCACTAGAAATGAGGAATAAAACCAGACGTGGAAGAGAGTAAAAAATAAGTGAATAGATAGACGCGAGTAAAGATTTTAGTAGCAGAAAAGACTGATAGTCGGTGAAAAGAAGGCGAAAAAGAAGATACTGGCATGAATGATCGAATTAGAAGAGAGTAAGAAGAGAGTAAAAGTGAAGGTGACGTAGGAAAAGTGATGGAATAAAGTAAGAGGAAATGGGAACGCTGAAGGGGGGGGTGTAGAAAAAAAACAATAATGGAGAAATAGAACGGCACTGTTGAGACGAGGTGCTTCTAAAAACAGGAGCGAAATAAATGAGGAAAAAAAAAAGTTGCGATCTCTCAAGGAAGAACGGGTCGATCAAATATGTGTAAAGCAACTCACTCGTTCATTTTATTCTCTGTGGAGAGAGGCGGAAAAAGAAAGTTCGAAACACAACTTCTTCTTATTTAGTAATTAGTTACTTGGTGTTGTGATCGAATTTTAAATATACGTAATTAAAAAATATTGTTTCGAAGTAAATTTTTTTATTGGTTCAGCAAAAGCTTTTTCGACCTCATAGGTGGTCATCAT
This sequence comes from Laupala kohalensis, assembly GCA_002313205.1. NCBI lineage: Eukaryota > Metazoa > Arthropoda > Insecta > Orthoptera > Trigonidiidae > Laupala > Laupala kohalensis. Next base: position 90,624 of record NNCF01135367.1, on the reverse strand, counting down.
CAGGTTTTGAATTTCTCTGGAGGCATATTTTATTTATATATTCTTATTCGTTGTTACTATTCAAAATTACATGCGCCGAATCCAACAAATTATTTTGAAATAAAGTAATGAATTATTTGAGGTTACTTCTCCCCACACTATTATATAACATTACTTAGTTTAGGTTAAAAAAATAACTTGAAATGAGTTATGTACGGTATTTTCAATATATTATTGAATAAATGTATAGTTCAATGATATTTTAAAATAAACTACAAAAAATGTTTCTTATGATTTTGTATATGAGTGAACAGTGATTATTGGTCCCTTCGCCATCAATTTCGACGTCCGGTGATGTTCCATATTTCGATCTGATATAAGCTAGTTCAGAAAACATTGATCCGCGGAGTACATTGTTAAAAACTACTCTAATTACATTGCTCTATTATGTTCAATTTCAATTACTATTGTAAATTCAATTATTATGGTAATTTTTTTTGTAGTTTATTAATTATTTTACATTTTAACTATTATTGTAATTTTAATTATTACTGTAATTTGTCTTTTTTCTTTTGTACGTGCATTTTCTGCACATGTTTTGGCGGGAGAGCAGACCTCATTGTCTGAGCCAAACCCAATAAATATTCAATTCTATTGTTGCGTCTAAAGCAACTTGAAGATATACTACAAAATAGTTCAACCAAAAATATTTACGTCCTACTACTATTAACGTCCATTATGTAAATCTAATTCAATAAATAATTAATAACTTACGACCTATTATGGACTTTGAATTATATTTATATTTTCTTTGAAGTGCTCACTACGTTTCGACTTGGATTAAAGATATGTTTATTGTTATAATTAATTATTACTTGATCACCTGACGACGACCTTAATCCAAGTCGAAACGCACTGAACTCTTCAAAGAAAATGTAAATATAATTCAAAGTTCATTAAAAACGTCGTAAGTTTTAAATTATTTATTGAATTAAAAATATTTAACAATCAAAATCCTGGAAATTCCCCTATTGCTTGTGAATTACTAATAAGGTTGATTGTCTACTCCTGAACGAATTCAGCGCGAATGTCCACGTTCATTTTCAATGGATCTCGCGTGAATTGAAATTTCTCGTTTTCTAATAACGTCGGAATAATATAGTTCTCAAATTGTGTCTCTCAAACCTACCAACCCACGCTGAAATAAAATTTCTGCCCCATAGGTTCATAAACAATGATATGCAATATACAATAAATAATTTCAGATTTCTATTAAAATGGAGTCATTAATATTCCGATACAATTTACGCCAATCAAAACTTAATGTCAAATATTAAATGACAGAGAAAAGTTTGAAAAATAAAACGTTGAATGGAACTCGTCTTATCAATTTTAATCGAACACGAAACCTATCCTGACCCGGGTTTTTCTCCGGTTTTCCTTCAGGTAGAGATGGATTTCTTATACAGGTTCTGTAGGCTTTTGTTTAGGGGAGCGTTTATTGAAACAAGAAATAGTGAATTTAGTGTTATTTCAATTCTTATGATTTGTAAACACTATACTAATAATAATCTACAGTTCCATAATAATTCGTACATGTAAAATAATTTTTTTGTGTTAAATTACATTGATATTCTATTAGTATTATAACACGTAGCTAACTTTTTATTCTTATCTCAGGAGTTTGATCTCAGTGATTGGAATTGATGGGATGGTCCCTTGCTTGTTTCCGGAGACTAAATTAGGTCATTGTCCTCCACGTAGTCATACGCAGTTTGTAACTTTTGCTTTTTTGACAATACATTTATTATTATTTTGTAGGGAGATTTTTAATACATAGTCCGGATTTATATTGGCAACTTCGTTAATACTACAAACTGAAGTATGAGTAACAACTTACGTAAAACGAAAGAAGCCTTTCATTGTGTTTTATCAAGAGATTTTGCATAAGTAAATAAACTTTATTGTCAAAAATGCAGTTGCCAACGTGGGGGGGGGGGGTAATAAACTTAGTTACTCTCCGGAAACACGCAAGGGACCATCCCATCAATTCCGAACAAGGACCCAAGGGCAGTGGCGGATTTAATACTTATAATTTTCTTCAAATACGTACCGTTAACAATTTATTATTTCAAAATGAATCGTAGATATAATGTGGAGTCAAAATCCGAGATTAATAATAACAAAATAATTAATGACATTCCCACCGGTGCAAAATCCACCTCCACCCGAAGGACAACCGGAGAACAACCCGCGTCACAGAGCTAAATTAAAAACAGAACAGATACATTCAACTCCATAGTTCCACCAAAAGTGAACCGATAAAAAAACGAACTTTTTAACTGATCAGTTAAAAATCCTCATAATCTAGAATTAAACTGTTGTCGTTTGGCAAGAAATGTTAATCATGCGAATGAAGAAATCATATCCTCACAAGATTTCGTAGGTTACCGTCATCTGGGGTTCATTGACATCAAATTCCAAAACAGAAGCGCGATCTATTACAGAACTTTTAAACGTCTTATTATACACAACTTATTATGCCATCACCTAAAGTTTTCAAAACATACACAAAATCTAATTTATAGATTTCTCAGAACGCGGGTGCAGCAGATTCATTAAATTTCTTTTATGACGAAATTTGATCGATTACAATGAAAAACAAAATAAATTCTACCCCTCAGGTTTTTATTACCGCATATTTTCGCAGGTAGGACCACCTTTATATAAGACGACCTATACATTTTTGTCTAATTTTAGTTATAGCATATGCACGTCCTATATGGGAACCCTGAAACTATCAATGGTCCATGAAGCTAAAAAGTATGGGATTTCTAACACCACGGATGGCACAAAACTATTTCTCACGAACAGAGGAAATCGACTCTCTAGGTACAAAACAGAACCCATATGAGTTTCTCAACAACGAAAGTGAATTTGTACTTGAGCTATTTCCCTAATATGTGAAGATTTTGACTTTGAATAAATTGTTGAGTGGTTTGTTACATGTTATAATGGTTTTACATTTGATAAATTTCAATATTTTTTTGTATGTGTTTTATAAGACGAATTTTTTGTCGAATTTTGGGTGTCCTTTTTTATGATTCTACTGTTGACTTATCTGCGGTAGCTTTTAGCATTTGCAATTTTCTGGATCACTTCAACAACAAAATTTAAAGAAGAAAGAGCGGTCTGCAAATCTTGAAATATTTAAATTCATCACGTATTAGGGGAAATAAAAATTGTCACAAATAAGTTTTAATGGTCGAATCTAAAGGAAGTCGTAAGTATTAAATAAACAAAATATGCAGTGTAATCCATTAATGTGCATTTTTTTCTCGTGTTATTTCCATTATTAGACATATTTAAGAACACAACTATGTGACTAATAAAAACCAATATATTTCTGTGTATTACTAATAATACTTGCAAGAAACCCTTAAATCGTCTTCAATATAGATAAACCATGTGCCAACACTTTCCAGTTTTCCTTATAGTTTCTCCCACGTGATTCATACGAATAGAGTAAGAAGATTAAGTTACATTCACTGCTACTTAGCCGTTTCCTGAAACGGACATATTCGACTATTCCTGCGTTTTAGAGTTGTGTCTTTCACACTTTATATTGCAGGAGAATATATGAGTTTCCTACAACTCTTGAACGACATTTGCGTGCAATCACATTCAAGCTTTCTATCTACGTTTTACGGCGACTCTGTCCTTCAAGGGTGACATGTCCGCAATGACATCATAAAAAGTAATTAGATTAAGGATTTATCTATATCGTTCATGTAATATTTCCTTTCTATTTTTTCTTGAAATATATCATTATGCAATAGCCAATTTTACAGCGTTCTCTTTTAAAGGTAGAGCAGAACCTGTTAATTCGGAAATTAAAGAAAACTGCATCGGTTTTTCTTTGTAAATTGATTAAAGCAAAATGAATTTTGTTCTCAGCGAAAAAATCCTGCAGATAATGAAACGTGAATTCAACAAATGCTTCACTTCAACAATTATTTACATCTACTAAATAATATGATGTATTGTAACAATCAAGCCAATTTGCCCAAATAATTTCCAAACCCAAAGGTAATTTTACTTTATGTAATTTTGCGTAGTAAAAATATTGTGGAAATAAAATTAAATTACATTTTGTAGTTTTTTGCACGAAATGTCTATATTCCAGATCATACACATTTTCACCCAAGGAATCTAAAATAACGCTGTTGAGAAGTTCCCATATCATGCTACCCTCACCTAGCGTCACATATCCAAAATATTCTCAGAACACACAAGTTTTAACCCGTAAATGTTAGTTTAAACATTTCTCCTTTCTCATATTAACAGAGTGGATAATATACTAAATTACTGCTATCACGATAAAAGAGTCGATTCTTATACAACTATGTATTAGAAGGATTCCAGTTCACATGTATGATTTAATCCTGAGTAATTCCATGTCAAATGAACACGCTGATTCAGAATTGATGTCTCAGATTTTCTTGATTTTTGATGTGCAGCTATATACCATAAACTTGTGAAAAAGTACCAAATATACAGTTGTGTAGCACAATTATTTTTTAAGTTATTAATTTTTAAAGATTTAAATTTTTATCAAAAAATTACATGTTTCGGCTCCTTTAGTTGTCTGTAGGCTGACAACCAGTGATAATAGAAACTTGGGAGTGGTTTCATTTTAAAGGTGATAAATTGTACTTTAATATGATATGCTAGAAGATAGGGATTACAATTTATTTATTTTTTGAAAATTTGAAGTTAAATTCAAAATTTGAATTTTTCAAAAAATGNTTTAAAATTTGTTTGAAAATTTTAAATTAATATCAATATTTGATTTTCTCAGAAAGTGGCAATTTTAAAAGTTTCAAAAAATTATCAAAATTAGTTTGCAATGTCTCAGTAGATAAAGCAAAATTCTATGATGGAATCTCAATGGGATCAGGAGATGCAGGGCTTCAGAAATATACATGTTTTGTGAATAATGAAACATATCTAATAAAATTTTATTTTTAAATTACAAATTTTGCTATGCAGTTTGTAAGACATTACAATATGAATGAAATGCAATGATGACCTTATATTACCATGTTTAGAAATCCCTTTTTAAAACAAAACTGAATCAGATTGTCCTACAAGTATGAATGTAGAGGGGAACCCCCTTTTTATCTTCAGGGAAATCCCCTTTCACAAGGTGGGAAGCTGATAGGTGAAGCAGACAAGACCTCTCACTTATAGCCAGTGTAGCATCAGAGCTGCTTGTAGGAAGTTCATGCATTATGACTTCATGACACATTTTGACGTCTCCACTAAGAAAACTTACCTGTCGAAACGCGTCATAACCCTAAATCACGTGGAGGATTGCTTCCGTAAGCACAGAGTTACCCCGAGAGTAAATCTTTCCTCGCGACATGTGTACACGTTACTTCATCCTTGGAGGGTTCGTAAACGAAGGATTTATTTCTCGAGATATGATTTGAAATTACACAAATAATTTTATTTTCAAAAATTGGCAGTAAGTTTTTTTTCTTTTTGAATAAATTATACACCATACTCACAAACTAAAATAAAAAAAATTGTTTCATCGAATCATAAAAATGTGCGAACAATAAAAATTAAATATAAACATATAATTTATAAACAGCTATTCCACACATTTGATCATGTCAAAATCTTCTATTATTTAACAGAGCGCTAGTTTTCGGGTATTTGCCAGAGACTGGTGGCTCAGGTGGTAGCATTGTCGCTCATCGCCAAGTCATCCTGGGTTCGATTCCCGACGGGGTCAGAAAATTTGTAGCTTTTCACATTACTGTTCCACTTCAAATAGCTGTGACTAGTGAAAAGCAAACCTTCCTTCCTCTATGCAGCTCCTAGTATCAATAACTAACTATTACTAACTACTCTTACTGGACCAAGTTGTTGGTAAACCCATCTAACTTGCCCACCTATACTACTACCATTCTACCCTCCTACCTCCTATCGCTCCATGGAGATAAGTTTCAATAGCACTAAGCTACATTTCCCATTTATAAATACAAGTGGGGAAGTGGGGTATTTGCCATAAAACACGAATGGTAGAGACGTAGGTTTAAAATGAAATGCGACAGGGTATCACTTCAGCTTTCAACATTCACGTCGGATGTTACAAAACCCGTAATTTACGAAATGACAGACATCTTTTTCCGTGCGCCATTATGACCCGAGGTTAAATCTGTCCTCTCAGGAAATGACAGATTTGAACGCTTCAGCGATTCTAGGAATAAATGTGAGGAACACAGCGAAACGAGCTTGGTACTCTTAGTAAATGATGAGACAACATAAGTGGCAACGAGTGTCTAGATCAAATCATAGAAGATAAATTTATTAGGTTCTGGGGATCAGACCTCTCTCCCCTTTCATATTATAAATTGTATGGAAAGAATTTTTTATTTCACGAAATTACCATCGTAGCATCTAGTTAACAAAGGGAAATAATTTAACAAAGTTAAAACATTGTAAAAACAAACAACTTTCAAGTTTATATTACTTGAATTTTGGGACAGAAACCTTGACACACACCCACAAAATAAATTTCACGTCGGATTTTTTATGAACTAAAATTTTAGCATGAGCGGAAAAGTTTTTTCTCTCTTCTGCTTTATATTACCCCTATTTAAGATAGATCTGTCGATAGATAAATAAAATCTTTAAACATCTAAAATATGTATAAATGGAAGTAAAACTATTTGGTTACATCGATTTCACCTAAGATGAAACACATTTTGTCTCAAGAGAAATGAATTCATTTTCGAATACTTTAAATAGCGGTTTCTTCAAAACTTTTGTCAAAAACCTACAATTGTTTTAAAAACGTTTATAGGATACTGACATTCTGAAGAGATATTTAAATTTTTCGTAAGCGGTTTTCGTCCTATTCATTGCAATTACGCCATGGATGTCCACGCTGTTTAAGAAGGGAGTCGAAGGAATTCATAGCTTATATAGGATCATCATTACTAGTTCCTTTAATTTATTAAGCTAGCATATGAAATAATTTAAATTCCAAGAAAAATGATAAGACTATAAGGTAATAATAGTATAATTATTTTACATATGATAAAATAAAATAAATTTATTGTCAAAAAAACAGTACAAACTGCTTATGATCAAGTGGAGGACAACAAACTAATTTACTCTCCGGAAGCAAGCAAGGGACCATCCCATCAATTCCGATCAAGAGCTCTAAGGTAGAGGAGGATTTAACATTTCAACACATTGCTTAGATAAGAATAAAAATAGTTTGGTACGTGTTGTAATATTAACGGAATACCAACAAATTTGTACTAAATGAAACATACAAAAATGTTGTTTCAGAAATACAATAGATTATTTGGAAGCTGTTATTTATAAATCGTAACTATTAAATAATATTATATTAGAGATTTATTACTTTAATAGATGCCGTCCCTAGGCAAGATCATAGCGAGTCTGAATAAAAAATCCGCCTTTTCCAAACGGAAAACCCGGGTGTTTCTATTATTTATAGAAATAACATTTAAAGTAATTTAAAGATCAGCGAAAAAGATGACGAGGGTATAAAATGATTCTACGAACTTTTTAATCTAAATTTAAAAATGACTTCACAAACGAGCTGCAGACGCCGCGTGTTTCGGCCAGTGGGATCGTCGGCGTGGGAGAATATGGGGAAGTGGGAGTCTTCCACGCCCAACAGCCAGCAGCGGTCCTTAAATCATCTCGCGCAGAACGCCCAACGCGCGCAGAACGCTCGATCAATTTGGGAGGAGCGCGCAGAAGATGCGCGGAGGAAAAAGCGAACGAAAGAACGAAGGAGAATCTGTCGGGGAGATTAGTGGAGTTTATTTACGGCTATAAAAATTCTGCTCTCAAGGGAGGTAAACTGTATGACGCAACGATTCCATGGTTTTTACTCTAATAAATAATCTTTATTTTCAAAAAAAGCAGCGTACGACCACGTGGAGGATAATAAAGTGAATATCTGGGTGACAGAGCTTCGCTAGAATAGCTCAAAAAATTGTCCAATGACGAAATATTTTTCGCAAAGGGATTCAAACCCTGGTTTACCTACTCAGTTACACTGCAGTGTAACCATGAATATAACGAATGATAATTCCATACGTAACTATTTTGCTAATTTGGTTACTGCGCAGTTTACGTTTCCCATATAAGTTGTCTCTTTGTGTGTGTCCGGGTTTAAGGAGTAATTCTGAAATTTTATGGAATTGACACTCCGTATTTACGCTGTAGAACACATACTGAGAGTAATTAGAACATAATAACCATTTGTCTTAAATTGTGCTTTCCTCTTTTATTAATTCATTCGTAAGCAAATTAAAATTATTTATTTATTATAACCCACAATATACCCTACTTATAATATTAGAAACTACTATTAATCATACATATTTATTTATGAGATAAGTTGACTACATGGTGACAACCGTGAGAAAGAATTCCTCGTCCCTACGACACCCATCAGTGGCAAACAGTCTTCAGTTAAAAGAAGGAACTTGAATTTGGTTTGAGTAACTTTAGAATTGGGACCCATTTGTGCAGACTCTTTGCAATCTTTCTGTCGTTGTAGACACGTTGGTGTTTACTCGTGTCGGTAGAATGATACTTTCGCACGCTCCCACCCACTCCGGGAAAAGAAGGTGAACTGGGGTCAACGTTGAAATAAAATACCCTACATGCATGTTAATTTTCCATCGGGGATTGAAAGGATAGGTTGGACTACAGCCGTAATCTTTGGACGATAATTTTTTTTGTTTTCAAACAGGTAGTAGAAGAATTTTGTTCTTAAATTCTTTACTGAATTTCAATTTTTAAATTGAACCTATCTAAAAACACATTTTAACTTTGAAGAAACTTACAATCCTCTAATTTCTTTGCCAATTATTACTTTACATGAATTCGCTGGTTCGTATTTTGTTAGTAGAGCTCACTTTCATTCAATGTGATGTGTTTTTACTACCTTACATCAAAAGTAGTCGTGTCAAATTCAAATGAATATTGTTAATTCCATAATGTTTCAGCCTTGAAAATAGTAAGTGCGGTAATTTAATTACCTTTTTAATAATAAGATAAAAGTTCGTCGAAATTTGTTCGTAGTATAGGGATCAAAGTCTCATATATGTACGTGCGAGGTCCGACTTCGACTCCCCGCCAAGAAAGTTATATTTTCAATTATTTTTGGAAACATGATCTGCCTCATTATACTTTCCTCGTGTCTTTAACATTTATATTGTTACTATTAAAGAACCATTTCTTTTTCAATTAAAGAACATATTTTAAGTCAGCGGTATCGAAATCGTGGGTTCAAACAGCTTGGTGTGCTGTTGATGGTGAATATGAGTTTTCGGATTCTCTACTATTATATAAATTATTTGTTTGATTGTTACAAATAAAATAATTCTTAATGATTGCAAGACATTTGAGATGGAAATTCGTATGAACTGAAAGAAAAATTCTTGCAGTTGAGCAACAAACTTAAGCAGTTTTATTCGCATTGTAGTTACTCACCAGCTATTTATTAATAGTAAAAATGTTAAAAAGAGGATATGTGTATAATAGACTTATCATATGATCGACGAAAATGAATAAAAAAACGCATCCGCTTTCCCGGGTCCAATGAGTATCAAGCGCGTGCCATAACCACTGGACCATCAGACACTAATTCTAAGTGGGAGAAAATATTTGGTATTAATGGCGCTAGTTTTGCGAGTGTTAAAATTGTTCTACAAAGAAGAAAGACCATGTTACATCACATTTGCTTCTAATCAGTGAATTTCATTAAAATCGTTAGAGCTGTTCTCGAACTTTTTTTTGACAAATACATAGATACATACGAGTACCTATGTATATCGTATAAGTCGTACGTATATAGATACAATTATTGCTCGCTTAATAGTATAGGATTTACTCTCCGGAAGCAAGCAAATGATCATTCCATCATTTCCAATCAAGGGCCCCAAGGCAGAGACGCATTTAACATTTCAACATACTCCTAACGATAAAAAAATAGTGCGACACGTGTTTTAGTATTAACAAATACAAACAAATATTGTATTTAATGAAACACAAAAAAAATTATTTCATAAGTACGTCTGTTTGGCCCATTTACACTGCTAAATATTATTGAAGCTTTTTGAAACAGTATACTAATGTGTAAGTGTAGCAGACCGAAGTTATTTTACTGCGTCTATAACAAACTTTCAAGCGAAGTACCGTTAAAGCGGATGTAATGCATACTAATTGTATTTGACGTACAGCAAATTTAAGTAAAATAGTTGAAGCCGTTTTTGAGAAACATTCAAAAGAGTAACTTAACCTACATGTGAAGTACAATTTGTTATAAAGTTTAAGAAAATATAGAGCACGTGCATCGACAACAAGTAAATTCTACCGTAAATACGAAATGCGAATTAAATTGATTCATCCGTTTACTCAGAATCGCTGCGCACAGACGGACAGACGGACAGACGGACGGACGTTATGCAAAAAACAACTTTTTCTGAATCAGGGATCGCCAGAAGGGATATTTCCGTCGAAATCTGGCTTTCGAATTGTTTTCACGTTTACAATACTTTTCTATGTACTACGTATGAGAAAGTAAAAAACGGAAATACGTTTTTGAAGTATGTACTTTACAAAGGGCTCTAATGACCTAGACGTTGACGAGCCCTAAAGCCGCAAAAAAATCACATTATATAAAAATAATAATAATAATTTATTAATCTTCTAGTGAGCAATGCTCGGTGGGCGGATAGAAAAGAATGCATACATAATAAAATAATACGAAGTTAAAAAACAAATCATCAATATCTATAAAATTCACACAGACAAACAGAATAAAATGCTTAAAATATTATTACACATGGTTACAACGAGAAAGAAATTAATTATCTACATGAGGCTCATATGTACAACACAAAAATTGAAAATGAAAACATTACAAAAGGCATAATAAAATGGGGAGATCAGTCAGTCACAATGTATGTAATGGCAAATAATATATTATGATCTATGCTAAAGTTATCTATTATGATCATTCTCGAGATAAATATTTTTTAAATGCTCGTTCTTTTGAAAGGGATCCCTTTCTACCTTCACCTCCGTCGTATTCCCCGTTCCGTTTTAACCCCATAGAAGAGAAAGCGAATTGCGCTCATCATAAGGATGTCTTTTTGCGATATTCTTCCGACTAAGCCTCTACATACACTGGAGAGAGAGAAAAATCACACACTTTGAGCTTTCCATCGAAACGAGTACACACTATTCCGTGAACTCTATTTCCCATGAGCGAGCATTGGATCATCTCGTTGCAGATCGCTACATGTGATTCCGCTTCTCACATCCGAAACTTCCTGATGCATGTAGGAAGTGCTCCGGATGCACAGGAAGTTGACGTAACACATCAAATACATGATATACTCTTGCACTCTTCCATGCAAGTGTTCACAAAGGTTCCCCGAGCCATGTAATAAATTTATTGTCAAAAAGCAGTATAAACTGCGAATGACCACGTGGAGGNAAAAACTAATTTACTCTCCGGAAGCAAGCAAGGGACCATCCCATCAATTCCGATCAAGGGCCCTAAGGCAGAGGCGGATTCAAAAATTTCAGCAAAAGTTCCTAGATAAGATAAAAAGTTAGCTGCGAGTTATAATACATATATAATTGTCAATATGTTTGTAATTTAACGCAAAAAAATTACATGTACAAGGTATTATCGAAGTATAGATTATTTTGTGTATAGTGTTTAAAAAACATAAGAATTGAAATAACACTAAATTCACGATTTATTATTACAATAAACACGCCCCTAGACAAAGCCTAGAGAACCTGTATAATAAGAATAATAAACTTTATTGTCAAAAGAGCAGTTAGAAACTGCGTATGCCCACGTGGAGGAAAATAAATTAATTTTCTCTCCGGAAGCAAGCAAGGGACGTATTCCATCAATTCCGATTACGGACCATAAGGTAGAGGCGAAGGATTTAACATTTCAACATACTCCTAACGACAAAAAAATAGTTCGACACGTGTCATAGTATTAACAAATACCAACAAATATTGTATTTAATAAAACAAAGAAAAGTCATTTCACAAGTACGAATTATTATCAAGCTATAAATCATTCGGAGAGTAATGTTTATGAATCACAACTATTCAATTCGAGTTTTATTATTTCAACAGTTGCCGCCCTGAGGCAAGAGCCTAGCGAGTCTGTAGATTTTGTCTACTCGGTCACAATTGAAGTTTTATTTTCATAAAGTCTTTTATTGCTACGATCTTTGTGATTTATTTATTTTGAATGGAATCAACTTCACCATAGATTTGTAGTTTTATACTCCTGTAAAAATTACTTTTTTCTTACTTACCGTTTTACTGTATAAATAAGAATTTCTAACCGAAGCCATCCCAGCGCATTCCAGTGAAGCTACGTAAGGGAAAATAGAGATTATAATGGTTGGGCCAAATGCAACTTGATACTGCCGGCTTTTTTGCTTTCTCTGTTACAGGTAACGAAACTTCATTCTACGTACGGGTGAAGAAAGACTATTTTGTAAATACTTTTTCTTACGGACTATTTGTAAATAATAATTTTTAAAATAACTCTTATAAACTCTTGTCTTATGTAAATATTGTCTCTTGTAAACATCTTTTCCATGTACAGTCTTTGTGTCCTGACCGTTGGATTTCCGTGGTTCCCAACGGTGCTCAATGAATTAGTCTGTTGCACCTATTTCAGGATTAAGAAACTATTACAGTACGCCAAAAGTTTATAATATAATAATTCATCTACTATCCATGCATAAATAAATTTAATATTACGGCAGTAGGAAATAAAAATATCAATCTTTCTATGAAAAATGTAGACGCAATGGAAGAATTGAGAGCGAATACCCGAATACCCGAGCACTGCCTTAAAGGGCATTAAAGGGCTTAAGAAGGCAAAGGGGCTAAAGCCTCGCCACGTGTAATTTAAAATGTAAATATTGTAAATAAAATTCCCTATTGAATTGAATTGCATTACAGTGGACTAAATTGCATACTAACACACGAAATAACGAAATCACTAACACATGAAATAGTCTCGTTCATATGTCGGTATCGATAGAACAAACAATTATGTAACAGCCATTTTCAACAGAAACGATTTTCGTCACACAGATTTTTTGACTAACGTATATATCTCTTACAAATTGAGCGGCCACCTTCAACAACATACAGTTAAACCTCTCTAATTCGAAAACTCTACATATCGAATTATCTCGTTATATATTTTTTCCAGTAAAGAAATTTTAGTCCAGAAAAGTTACGACTGAATTCGAAGTTTTGAGGATAAAATTTTTTATCTCTAAAATTTTAATTAATGAAATCCTGACATCTACTACTCAAAACCGACGTCTACAATTTGAAATAGTCCTGAAATCTCCACAATTCGAAGAATGACGGTCTTTAAAGTAGTAACACTTGTGTACGACACAAAATAAAGTAAGGAATTGACCTGTTTCCTTCAAATTCCGTTTTATATTACCTCTATAATACAAAACATCTTTAAATGAAATTCTCTATAATTACAATGAAATTGATTTTACCAACCAATTCGAATTATGGAGGGTTGATTGTACATGTAAGAAAATTGTCAGAATTTGATGTAAATCTCTTTTTTCTATGAGAAAATTTCAACTTTAAAAAAATACTTGACCAATGACAACAATAAGTAAGGTCAATTTCCGGAGAACAATCTAAAAAGCCGAGTCCGAGGTTTCGTGTCTACTAGTGCGTTGAAGTCTCCACATATACCGGAAGTAATCAATATTCGTTTCCTGTTTCTTCCTCGCTCCATAGACAGCCTGTTGCTTTGTTTCCCTTTTCAACCACACACATTCTGTTCTTAAAAGTTGGTACTTCTCCTTTCCTGCTAGACATCGTTCATCTGGAACCCACTTTTCAGAGAAAGTTCTATTCTTGCTCAAACTGGAGATGTTATTGAACGCCATTTACTCCAAAGGTTCACGTAGATTTTTATTTGATATTTCTGAATCAATAAGATAAATTACTATTACGCAATTGAACAATATATTTATTTCCAGAAATAACCAGTGGAATAGAAATCCGATTCAAGTTCGAAAGGCAATTGCAGTTTTATTCAAAGTATTTTGAATTATCCCGCTACTTATTAGCGCAATTATTAATTGCAATAGCTACTTGTTAGAATGAAATACTTTAGTTGATGTAACACATTTTTTAACATACGAAGGTGTTTTATCTTCTAACATATTTATATTATCTTACAGCTCATTCCACCGAAATTTTATCGAGATGAATCATAAGTTATTGTTAATAAAAATTTGACAGAAATCAATATTAGAATGTCAACACAAAGATAAGTATCCCATTTAATTTTCGATGATAGAGGGGAATTGTCCTGGTTCTACTCCAGAGAAACGAGTTATCTAGAAATAAAAATTATGTACAGAAAGTTGGTGAACAAACGCAATTTACTCCTCAAGATATTATGATACATTAAAGAACCTGTTTTTCGGGAATTTTCATCTCTATTTTTATACTTATGACAGTTTAGTGTCATTGAATTTAGAACACTTTTCTCTAACGAAATTTACGTGAATTTACGCTCGCTTGCGTGAAACTAGACCCAGAAGTTATACTCAACACACTAACGTTTGTAAAAGTCATTTCAACGTTCCGTGTAACAGAGATACAATTCCGAAATATAATTCAAAACTCCCTATGTAGCCTTACAGTCTACTCTCGACCAGTAGCTCCCAATCTGTTTCAAAAACTAAAAACTACACATTTTCATGTCAAAACATTCGAAAATAAAGTTGTGTTCAGATGTCTCAAACAGTAGGAGTTCGTATGTTAGATCATGTTTAATTTCTACCCCAACACGTCGCGGACTATTATTATTATTATTATTATTATTATTATTATTATCTACATGGGCTTAAATTTTTCACATCTTTGTTTTAGCACTGAGAAGCGATCTGATACAAACAAACAATTCTTAGTAATAAAAGTGACCGAATTGAATTCGTCAACATAGCGTAAACTTCATATCACATTAATAAGTCGTAAGTTTCATCGTGTACAGGCGCCTCAAGTAGCACCAACGTTTCATCTTACGATTTTGAACGGTCACCCTAAGATATAATAAGTTATTACCATACGGTGTAACAGAGACGTATGAACAATGAGCTAATACGGAGAATATAGCATGTGGCACTATTTTAATAAAACAGAGAGCGAGGGGTATACTCGAGAATTATTTTTTTTATCCATATTGAAAAAAGGTTATTTACAAACATTACAACAATTGCGAAAATAAAAATCATTGTTCATCCCCTCGAGTTACACCGACAGCGGTGGTGTAGTGGTAGTATCTTCGCTTCCACGATCCCATTGGCTGAGCGGGAGAGAGTGGGTTCAAAGCCTGCTCGGCCGAACCAGGTGAGGTTTTCAGCTGGGGTTTCCCTCATCTACTCCAGACAAATGTCGGTTCGGTATCATAAGTTCCCCGGCAACCCAACATCTCTCCTTCCCAATTCCTTTACCCATGTCCAATGCTTAGGTGGAAGAGTCTCAGAGCCTCATGGCCGGAACCTCACCAAGATAATAATAAATAAGTATATAATATACGCGAAAGGAGGGTTGGGAACTGATGGACCCTAGAGGTTCGCGGACGGTATAACTGCCTGAGATATCGGCCACGCCACGAAATATATCACGCGCCAGTCGATTGCACCTCTGCCACATACCTCGGCTCTCACCCTTCAAGGTACGAATACACGGGCAGTGTTTCTGGTCAGTCATTCTCTGTCAGTGTTGGCACTGAAGTGTCCACAGGCGTCAGTGACACTGCCATCTCCTTGTCAGATAACTGACATATTCTGCCATCGAAGTTTCACGTACTGTGTAAACACTATAGGACTCGCAAGCAAGAGGGGAATAAAACTGGCGAACTTTCACCGCCAACAACACTAACACATGGCAGACGTAACGTCGTGTCACCATGAACTTTCCACCATCTATTATGCGCTGAATTAGAGAAAAAAATTGTTGCACGTGATAGAATGGTTGATCCGAGGCCGATTAACGGGAGTTCTGCTGCATAAGAATACTCAAAAGACAAAAATAAAAGGGCCGACAACTTCAACTGACATAAATTCGAACTTGAATGAAGGAAACACGAAATTATTTGTAAATGGGAGGAAATGTAGCTTAGTGCTATTGAAGCTTATCTACATGGGGCTATAGGAGGTAGGAGGGTAGAATGGTAGGAGTATAGGTGGGCCGCTTAGCTGGGTTTACCAACAACTTGGCCCACGTGGAGAAGTTAGTAAGGTTAATAGAGGAAGGAAGGTTTGCTTTTCAGTAGTCACAGCTGTATGAACTGATTAATATGAAAAGCTACAAATTTTCTGGCCTCATCGGGAATCGAACCCGGGATGACTTGGTGATGAGAGACCACACTACCACCTGCGCCACCGCTGGGGCTAAATGCGAGAGAAAGGATGCATCACAGACCTAACAATGTCGCATTCACCTCAAAATTCTCACCCAGCGGGATGTTCGCCTTCTGAATTGCTCACTCTTTTGTCAGACATTGAACTTCCTGTAGGTACGTACGTACGTACGTTCGAAGAACGGAGCGATTGCGCCCACATTTCCACTCGAGTGACTTCCCTCTTCGCAAATGCGTCACAGCACATAGATGCAAATTCTGCGACTCTCACGCAGCTCGAATCGCGACAAAGGAGTTCGGTGACGTCACTATACCTCGTCAACGATTCTCTGATGTTTTCCACGAACGAAAGAAGTACCAATGCGCGTACGACTACAACAGGAGATAAAGCTAAGGGAGAGGCGAAACGAGTGAGCACGAATATAAGTGGAAGAGGATTGAGGTGGCTCCTTTGTTGACATTCTCTATGAGCTCGTTTTCACAACCAATCCCGTGTTATTCGTGACGAAACCTTCAGACCACTGTACTCAATCTTATTCCAAATTAAATCGCACTATACCTTGATGTCGCTGCGGCCAGTGGATGTACTCTCCACCATAATAATTTGTGATGGAGGATTTTCTAAATTCACCTCATTTTTTTTCAAAAAACTATTTTCACTAAACTGATCACTTTGCAATAGACTGGAAATTAAAATTCAGTTATTCCATTTAACTGCAAATCTTGTAATATACAATTTAAGATTACCAGAGGAGAAAAAAAAATTATTCATAACTTGAGAGTGTTATCAATTTCTAAAAGTAAGTTCCATTTCTCTTCATTTCATTTTTTCTGTAGGCGATATTACTTTCTCACACATCCAGGATGATGCGACGAACATCGATTAGAATATCCAATCCGTCATCTGATTTGATTTGTCGTTTCTTGGACATAACAGAAATAATAGACGAGATCTTTTTGGCACACCCGTTTCTCAGGTGGTAGTGTTGTCGCTCATCACCAAGTCATCCCGGGTTCGATTCCCGATGGGACCAGAAAATTTGTAGCTTTTCATATTACTCAGTTCATTTAGCTGTGACTACTGAAAAGCCAACCTTGCTTCCTCTATCCAGCTCCTAGTATCAATAACTCTGTTACTAACTACTCCTACTGACCCCTCCACGTGGGTCAAATTGTTGGCAAACCCAGGTAATCGGTCCATCTACTAACAATGGCCCCTACCACCCAACTCCTACCTCCTATCTCTCCATGTAGATAAGCTTCAATAGCACTAAGCTACAATTCTCATTTACAAATACAACAATAATAAAAAACATTCTCGTTCGACAGTGCAAAAATGGTAGTTTCGTATTCTGCCGATGTTATTTAAACAAATGAATAGCTACCTCCATCTATTAAAAAATACTTGATTCATTCGAGTAAAATTTAACTCAATACGAGTGAATAAGGGAATTCTCTGAAATGTACGTGACTGCATTAGTCCATTTTTTAAGAGAAATGTATGACAATGTGAAAGATATGTTGTGCCAGTGTAAAACTGTAAACACAAACTTGTGCAACCACGAGGGTCATGCCACACCACACACGTCACCTGTGTTTGCAACTCCGTCCCATAGATCATCATTTCAGTGTCCCTACCTCCGCCTCAAGGGACGTCTGGATACAGCGTTGGGCGTCTCCTGCTGGAGGTGCGCTGCGACGCGTGACCGCTTCCGGCCCCTCTACTGTACCCCTCTCAGACCTTCGCACCCCACCACCGCCCTCAGCCGTAACCCCCCTCCCGAAAAGCGCAGCGACCCGACGGCACGGCGCCGATCAACACAGCACAGAGGAGCAGCTACACTCCTGCTTTCATCCCACTACGACATCTCAGGGACGATAAATATTCACAAAAGCAATTTACCTAAATGAAGAACGCCTTGTATAAGAATTCTAATACACACTGAAGCTTGTACAAAATAGATCACTTTTAACATTTCATAAGAAATGGTGAATGTAAAGTAATAAGACACGAACGTAATACTAGAAAAGATTTTTCAACGTTTAATTGTTTCCCAACGAAAGTAGATAATCACCCATCTGTCTGGACGAAAGAAGAAATAAAGATACAATTAAGACATAACTCATCTAGATTTTCAACCCAATATTCAAAATATTAAATAAGACAACATTTTTTTACAATAAAGGAAACTTTATTTCAACTAGTGATAAGCGAAATGGATGTAAATGTTGTGTGTGTGTTAATTTTTCTGATAGGTCAGTTTCACGTGAAACCCAGAGGCGTAAGTTAAACCCACGAAAATAGAATTTTGTTGAAATGTCCTAATCGCCAAACAAGCGAGCCTCACACTTTCCACAAAAGCTGTGCCCTGCCCGCCCTGCGTTGCGCTGCGTGCGCGCGCCCCTGCGAAATTCAAATTCAGGCGAAGGAAAGGACTTCTCCAAACCCTGGGACATGGTATCCCAACCTATGAATGTGACATCCCAAACCTACTATACAAGACATGATTCACGACTACAACATAATCTAATTAATCATAATATAATTTCATAACACCGTTTAAATTTGGATCGTTTAATAGACAGGAAAAAGTCTTAATTTTAGATCGACCAAATTATTACAAACATAATTTCAGAAATGTTTTTTACAAACCAAGTCGAAAAACTGACACTGACAACAATTTCAATTGCAATTCAATTCCATAGGGTATTTTATTAACAATATTTACATTTTAAACTAGACGTGGGGAGGCTTTAGACCCTTTACCTTCTTAAGCCATTTAATGCCTGTGCGTGGGCCGTGCGTTACATGTCCTGGTATTCACTCTCAATGAATTGTTCAGACCAATATGCAAATCCAAAAGTTCCATATTCAAATCCAATATTCAAAAGTTAGTTGTTTACCATGATTTTCTATTTTAATGATTTTTTTCTTCAAATTATTAATTTTTCTATGTAATTGTTTANGATGTATTTTGTGAGATATGTTTTGGTGTGTTTTAGATCAGGAGGGTTTTTAGTGGGTAGGGTTGAATCATTCGACGTGTCCCACACGCGGGGAGACTCATGTTGGCTCTCCCTAGTGCGTAACTGCATTTTCCCTACCTGTACAAGTTTTAAGGGCTCCAATGACCTTTGATGTCGACATGAGCCGTAAAGCCCCACAAAAAAAATAGTATTTCGTCGGTGTAGAATTACGAATAACTCCAGCCGTTCATTCACAAAGTCTCCGAGTGAATTCCCGTTGCAACATCTACGGTGCGTGGCCCAGGGCGGACGATTGCGACCGCAACTCCAAGCAGTCTGCGATCAAATGAGGCGATCCGCAAGGACTGCGGGCGAAATGGCTGCTTAATTGGATCGGATTTCGCGGACGACATTCGCACAACGCTTTGACCCCCAACGAACAGGTGCATCCCGCTACATCTCGGTCACACGGAGAGGATCTTGCCTCACTCGGCAGGTTCACCAGGAGATCCATCGTAGGTCTCGATCAGAGGTTGCGTGTTTACCTTAAAGTGACACCGACACTCCCAGAAGTATAATTGTTTCATTTTTATTATAATTGTTTTCAAACACAACAAAAAGGAAGAATAATAAGAAAAAACACTATTTAATTTGTATCTATCAGTTAATAATATAGTACAAACAATATTTAGGCAGTCGCATCACTCGTCTGAAATGCATAAGAGATTCATGTATAGTACACACACGGCGGTACAAGCAAAACTGAGTCGTGATTGATGCACCTCACTACAAAAAACGTTGAATAGTTCTCTCATATGTCCGGTGACTTTTAGATAAAAAAGAGATTGAAAAATACTACGGAAAATTGATACAAACCAAATAATCTTATTTTGCAAATAACTGTTTTCTCCATAAGACGCTATGAATTTTAACATCAGTTATAATTGCTATTATTTCATTTAAATGGCCGGTGAGGTACGTTTTTTAAGTTGAAATAACAGGAAGTGCATAAGTTTCTCTGTTTATTTACGTCGATTTCAAATATTTTTGTGATTTTATTCCTCGAAGTGAAGGTAGAATAAAATATTACAAGGGCGCCTGAAGCACCTTCCCGGGGCGGGTGACAAATTAATGATATGAGGGTGAATGATGATGAATAAATGGTGTAGTGGAAAACGGGGGGAACCGGGAGACCCCCAGAAAGCCTGCCCGCGAACCCCGCTTCCTCCACCGCCGCGAATATCTCCTTGGTTCAGACAGGGTTTGAACGAGCGTCACCGGAGGTAGAAGGCGCTAGTGCGGTTAGGCTGCCCGGTTGCTTGCTTACTTCTATTATTACTAGGGCCCTTGATCGGAATCGATGGAATACGTCCCTTGCTTGCTTCCGGAGAGTAAATCAGTTTATTGTCCTCCACGTGGTCATACGCAGTTTTTTAACTGTTTTTTTGACAATAAATTTATTATTATTATACTAAATTACGAAAAAGGGTTCACTCAGATGAACGAAAATACTTTAACTCTGCGAAAATTTTTTTTCAAGACCTCTCTCCGAACGAGGTAAATATTTCGTTTGGGTCGTCTCGGGTGGAAAAATTCATGACTAAAAATAATTTCGAGCAATATACTTTTATAATAATATATAATTTGGTATGGTTACCCCATAACTCACCTGAAAAATAAAATTTATAAGCCTAGCTACGAGTTGTTTCTCTTTGTTACTTAGCATGCAAGTTCCATGATTTGAGCTAGATTTAAAGTGGAAGAA
This sequence comes from Laupala kohalensis, assembly GCA_002313205.1. NCBI lineage: Eukaryota > Metazoa > Arthropoda > Insecta > Orthoptera > Trigonidiidae > Laupala > Laupala kohalensis. The sequence continues at coordinate 69,382 of NNCF01135367.1, read as the reverse complement.
GTAAGAGCAATCCAGTTTGAAAATAATTGTATTTGAACTGGAAGTTATTTCAGAGAGCAGATTTGTATTTCTTCTTGATACAGATTTTTGTAGAGTTGCGTGGCAAAGTATCTCCAAACGGTCGAAAATTCATTTCTCGTGATCAAATTTACTTAAAGAAAAGAAAAAAAAGTGTGGGGTGGGAGTAACATGATTAAGTAAAAATGGACTCTCAGGAAATCTTATTTGGGCAAAAGATATCAAACGTAACTTCGCGCAGTCCACAGAGTTTTAAACCAATCCAAAATTTAATGATTGTCAATAACCAATTCAATAACATAGAATAAAAAATTACATTAACATTTTGCAGACGTTGGTGACGTCACTGCGAAAATACGCGTCCACGTGGGAACGCACAACTAATTGCCGAACACTCTCAGGAGAGGAGATGAGTAAAAGGCGACGTCAGAGAACAATCAAGAGGAGCGAGTCTTGGACTCGTTCATTGAAACGAATCGTGTGAACATTCACGCCCACACTTTGCGAGAAGATGCTAATGGCGACGTGGAATGCGATCTTCTTAAAGTGATCCATCAAGACGCTACCTTGCAAACAGACAGAATACAGTAAGAAAGAAAGAAAGAAAGAAAGAAAGAAAGAAAGAAAGAAAGAAAGAAATAATACATTTATTGTCGAGAAAAAACAGTTACAAACTGCATATAACCACGTGGAGGAAAATAAGTTAATGTACTCTTCGGAAGCAAGATAGGGAACATACCATCAATTCCAAACAAGGGGCCTAAGGCAGAGGTAGATTCAACATTTTAGCACATTCTCAAGATACGAACAAAACTAGTTAAAAACTTGTAGTATCAACAAAAAACCGACAAAATTGGATTTAAGAAAACAAAAGAGTTATTTCATTAAAGTTATATTGTTAAGTTTTTTAAATCATGGGAGTGTAGTGTACATCATCTCCGTAGCTTCCGTTTGCTTTCGGACATTTTGATTAGAATTGAATTCACCTTTCTTTGAACCCCGGAGAGAAAATAAGTTTTCTGTCCTCCACGAAGTCATAACCAGCTTCTAACGGATTTTTACAACAAAATGGTAATGTTTTAAATATAAAATAGCACTTGATACGAAAAAGGTACAGAACGTAAAGTGTGATTCTGTATAATCTCGATAGTCCGAAATTTGGTAGACACGGCGATGACTCATCTTTCCTGAAATTTAGTTCATATTAGTTGTATACTTTTTTCACTTAGACATCACGTTTATTTGCAATAATCACATGCTGTATATTGTTTATTCTCATTGTGTTTCTTCACGATCAAATACTGTAAAAAAGCATGTGAGTGAAAAGACACCTCACTCTTTTTCGTAACCCATTCGTATTGTGTTTATGTGAGTTAACCCTCACCAACAAGGATTTTTCGCATAGTTTCAATGGGATTCTCGGAAATCCATGATAATTGATAATCCCATATCTGTCGGATTATCGTAAAACTGTATTAGCATTTCCAGTATCTCGCCACCCGTTATGCGCATACAACGCTCGTAGCCAATAACACTTTCGTATGAAGTCAACGATCCTTACGCAAACACATACAATATTCCCGGCTTTGTGTCCCTCCTCGTAGTCGTCAAATGCTCGTCAATGGCATTTGCACGAAGCACTCGTCCGGCGGACGAACTCTTGTCAGCGATCACCTCAGGGTGTAAACCACACTGCGAACAGCCGCTTGTGGTCCAGAACCACAGTGGTTTCTGCTTCCTCTCATCTGCTTCAAAAGGCCGTGACCTTCGTACGAGCACCCGTCATCATGCTAATGAAAATCAATCGAAATTCTTTCATGCATCAACAGCACGTCTATCTTGCACACCACTGCAACACGTTCTTTGACTGTACTGTATTTGTATAGTGCGACAGCGTCTTCGCTTGCTTTATCCCGCTGAGCCGTAGAACGTGGGTTCAAACCCTGGTTCAAGCAAAATTAGGTGGAGCTTCCTCTCATCTGCTTCGGACAAATGTCGGTTAGGAACGGGTCCCCAGAAACACAACATTTCTCATTCCCAAGTCCAACGGTTGGGTGGAAGAGCAGACCTGATGACCTGAAATGTCTCTACATCCGAAATATATTGGATTATCAAATCAATACCCAAAAATAAATCGCCAGGGTATGATAGAGTCACTCCGATAATGTTAAAATATTTATCCAGAAAAGCTCCAGCATTCTTATTCAATATTTTCAATTCAATACTACGAACGGGATATTTTCCCACCGTGCGGAAGCTTTCAACAATATCCCCCCAGGGGACTTACATCTAGGAAGTACGTGCTTGGCGAACACGGGACCCCGAGCTGAGTCTGGCATTACTTCCACTTATTTGTGCTATNTGCCATGCTCCTTCCTTTCTCTTTTCTGACCTCCCTTGGTCACCTCTTGTTCTTTTCGATCCCGACGCCATTAGGGCTAGGGTATCTTTCATTTTCCTCATTCCCCTCATTTTTTGTCCTACGCCTCATTTTTTGTCCCCCTCATGTTATGTCCCCCCCTCCGTTTGATGTATGTTGTGAGACATGTTTTGTTGTGTTGTAGATCAGGAGGGTTTTTAGTGGGTAGGGTTGAATCATTCGACGAGTCCTACACGTGGGGAGAGTCATGTTGGCTCTCCTTAGTGCGTAACTGCATTTTCCTTACCTGTATAAGTTTTTCGGGCTCCAATGACTTTTGATGTCGACATGAGTCGTAAAGCCCCCCCCCCTCCCCAAGAAAAAAAATCAACAATATTACTGATTCAGAAATAGGACAAAAATCCTACTTTAACGTCAAGCTATCGTCCTCCTAGTCTCCTACTTATATTATCAAAAATATGCGAGAAACTCATTCTTAAACGTATAAGTAAATTAAAAATAATTCCGCCGTACCAATTCGGTTTCGTAGCTACACATACCCCCTCCCGCACCAAATACTTAAGACTATCCGTACACATTCTCTCAGCCATTGAAAAACGATATCATACACTAGCGGTATTTCGCGATGTAAGTGGAGCATTCCACCGTGTCTGGCACTTAGGTCTTATCCACAGACTTCGACAACTGGGAACATCGACTTACCTAGTCAACATCATTAAAAGTTTCCTCTCAGATAGAACTTTTAGGTTAAAAAAAATAAGGAATTTTACTCAAACCCGTACCCCATCACAGCAGATGTCCCACATGGTTCTCCCCATCTCCAAGACTTTTTATTATCTTCACAGCAGAACTGCCATTTCATTACCATAATAATACTGCTTTATTCACCGACGATACAGGTCTATTCAAATCCGGCCCGTCCATTAACAACTAACAATCTTCCCTTCGGGATAACTTAAATTCCTTGGACAAAAATGTGGAAAATACTCCTATACCCCTCCAAATTGTCTGCAAAATGTTTTTCCCTAGTTTCCCAATATACCCTCTTCCATTATCTGTAAATAACGCCAGTATACACTGGTCACCTCCGCAATCTTTAATCAGATACCTTGGTTTACACCTCGACACCCGGCTCACGTGGAAAGATCATATGGAAACAAAAAAACAAACAGGTCAACAAAAAAACTTGCTCGATTTCAACCTAACATCAACCGATGCTCTTCCATGAGCTGCGAATCTTCACTCGTCCTCTTCAAAACTATACTTCGACCCCTATTACTATACGCTAGCCCCGTACGGTACGACGCTGCTCCCACACACATCCGCAAAAGACAGGTTTTTTTTCCAAACAAAATACTCCGTTTAGCCACGAAAGTTAATCCGAAATTCCTCTCTTCACAAAGATTTGAAGATTCCTTTCATCCACGACTACACATTCACGCAATATCACATGATTTCTCTTCTTCTTTCTCTCTTCCCAAAAAACCCGAGGCGCTGCCCACTTCCACATCGGCAAAGAAGGTCCCCTCCTCACTCTTCGTTTATATATTTCATAGATCACTCTGAGATTTAATTCACCAAATTAGGAAATTCTTAGGTTGTTCTCCAATCTCACTAGTCTGTTTTATATTTTAATAGTTGTTGTAGTATATTATTGTGCATGTGTAACCATCCAACATGTGATAGAGCTGTATAGCTGAGCGATGTATATTGAACTCAGATTTAATTAAAAATAATAATAATAAAAAGGCCTGAACCTCGACAAAAGTCGTATAATGAAATCTGATCGATGAGAACTGTAGTTTAAATTGTTGTACAAAATTTTACGAATTCATTTAAGAAATAGTCATTTATATTTACACTGCCAAAGGAAATAAATAGAAGAAACGTATAGAGACTGGGAGCTAAGTGAGAACGATTTAGCAACTTTAACCTAGAGATGTAAACTCACAATTAAATCTAGATTATCCCAGTATCAAAAGAAAATTACACATAAATTCGAGTAAAATATTCTAGGGAAAATATCTGCATAAAAAGTGATGATATCTCTGAAGTAAGCAGCAAGATATGATGAAGATATACCAGAGCTTCAGTGTGACAAAAAATTACATTTCACTTTTCATCTGAGTCCATTAGAGTTTCCATCTCAAGTTTTCTGGACAATGGTGATAGCAATATTTATGAAATTTCTGTTAGGTTTCAGTTCTATACATTGACAAAAAACAAACGATCATTTTTATCCGAGCATGATAGCCGCAGCAGCAATGTCTTGAGTAATGTCACACACACACACACATGATTAAAAATAATAATAATAAATTTATTGCGGATTCAAACAATTTCAGCATAAGTTCCTAGATAAGCTTATTCTCTTAGCATTAAGTCGCGTGTTCTTCTTTATTCTTATGTCAATACAAGGTAACAATTTCCCCATATTTTATTAAAACATAAAAAAAATTGTTACATAGATATCGTCACCTAATGTTTGTTACCTAAATTTTAGCTCCGGATTTCTGTGTAAAAATTGCACTTTTACTTGTGTGGATCAATGCAGCAACATAACGATTCGAAACAAACTCCTCCCCGGATGAAGTTCAAACTGCTGGATTCTGAAATTACTGTATGAACTTGATTGTATGATGATAACATAAAGAGAAGATACGTAAAAATGACATGTACAAGTTATTATCGAACTATATATTATTCTGAGTATAGTGTTTAAAAATAATAAGAGTTGAAAAAACACTAAATTCACGATTTATTGTTACAATAAACACGTCCCTAGACAAAGCCTAGAGAACCTGTATAAGAAATCCGCCTCTACCCGAAGGAAAAACTGAGAAAAACCCGGGCCAGGATGGGGCTACAGAATTTATGTACGCAACCGTGCCAAAGTTAAATACACATAAAACTAAATTAATATGAGCCATAAGACAACACAATCATGTAAGAAAATAGATTTCGAAATTGATATGTATGTGATTATAATGTATTTACTAGCGTAGGCAGAATAAAGTCACTAACATTTCTTAAATCGGCATAAATTAACAGAGTAAGATGTATTCATAGCGATTTCAACTTAAGAAACCATTTAAATGAAATCGATCGAATGCATTGCATCTAACGGAGAAAAAACTTATTTACAAAACGAGATCAACTTTTAAACCATGAAAGTGATGAAAGTTTTNCGCGTAATTACCATTTTTCCTTTTGCCGCTTATGCGAAAATAACATTTTATCCCTATTAAATACTAGGAAAAATTGGTCTTCGAATATAAAATGTTTTATTTTTGTTGGGGAGACAAAACTAGATTTCGACGATTTTCTTTTGCGAGCATCAGTATCGAATGTTGTAAAAACGCTCAAAACTAATTCTGGCAAAAACGCATTTGTCAATTCAAGTTTTTTTTTCGTTAAATGGCCGAATTCGGGTTTTGTGCGTAACATATTATATTTATATATACATATACATACATACATATATATATATATATATATATATATATGTATGTATGTATATGTATATATAATGTCAGTGATTCGACTAACTTGGATCGTTGGGCCCCACCGTAAGTCCTATTAGAATAACAAAAACATTATTAATGGTGAGTGGTGGGTGCTGGGAGCCAATAGCATTGGAGCGCGAAATCGATTGGATAAATAGAGACACACTCTCCTCTCGTTTTGCGCAAGCGATCACGTGACTCCCCTGGAAGACGGAGGAGGAAGAAGTGACGAAATAAGTCAACAGTTCAGAATTCAAATTTAGTCACGGAAGTGAAGAAAGAGAAATTCATTGTCTCTTAGTGACTTGCTACATTTTTTAAGCACACTTGTCAGATGATAAATGATTCAAATCAAATCGATTGAAGTGCTCATTTCGAATATTCATCTGATTGATAATTTCTAAACAAATGGAGACAATATATATTCATCCGAATCTTCTCCGATCGTTTCATCACATTATCTCATAAGTACACCGTGCCTTATTACAGACAGTCAAAAATCACACAACTCGGATTCACATTACACGCAAGATACAAAATGTGTATCAATAAATAAAATTACGTAAAAGGCAAGAAGATGTAAAGGGAATTTTTGGGTCTCCGATGTCATCAGAGTTATGGTCTACATTCATTTTAGCGTTAGTTTTATGTACGACTTGCATTAATAATTGTTTTGTGGTGCATTTCATATTTCTTATAAAATAGTTTGTAGTCCCATATCTCTAACTAGTTTTACGCTGGAAATGGGAACTAATACTACAGTGATGAAGTATTCAATCTTGCTCTGATTTTTTGAACGTTAATTAAAACTATGTTTTACGATGGACGAGTGTTTGAAAGGCGCAGTGGCCATGCAAGATCCAGTAACTCAAAAGACATGGGAAGAGCGTAGGCCCGATTTGATTGGCGACACACCTCCGATAGGTGTGACCTTTTGTTCTCATTGTTGGATCCTTTGAATTACAATGTGAAGACAATCTAATAATTGTTGGGATAAGATATTGAACGATAGCCAATCGAGAGAACAAGATTTATCGATTGTAAGCATTGTACTTGTAAAAGAATGTCGCCTGTAATATATGCCACGATACACGCGTGTATAATGAACGCACAATTACTTTCTATTTTTCATCCCATGCTGGAGGGGCGATGCAGATACGTTTCTGAAGATAAAATCATTGAGTGTGGATTTCAAAATAAGAAAGTAAATAAATAAATTTATTGTCAAAAACGCAGTTACAAACTGTGTATGACCACGTGGAGGACAAACTAATTTACTCTCTGGAAGCAAGCAAGGGACGTATTCCATCAATTCCGATCAAGGGCTCTAAGGCAGAGGCGGATTGAAAAATTTCAGCACATCTTTAGACAAAAATAAAATACGTATTTAATGAAGAAAAAAAAGATAGTTCGCAAGTACGTATTATTGATTGTTCGGAATATTATATTTATAAATCGTAACTATTAAAATAACTGTAAATTCGAGATTAATTATTACAATATATCACCACCAAAAATACAAATATATTTAAATACCAAATAATATTAAACAAATTGTAGGTGACTTTCGGTCAAGTGAAAATGGCGACCAGCCGGGACTCGAACCCGGGTATCTTGCTTTGATCGCAAGGGTGTTAACCGCTACACCACCGGTTCGCCTTCCACAACTGTACACCATTTCCACCCAGAAGGCTTTTTGCTTACGATTTACAGAATACGTCAAGTCAGGATCCACCCGAAGACGAGTCGATACAGCGACCTGGTACAGGAATTGGGGTGCATTATTTGCTATATAAATTACAATTATCGTGATATTTATATTGAAAGACCTCAACGGCATCTGCGGCGGAGAAGATGGACTTCGGTATAGCGGAAGAGGCAAAAAAGCAGCGTCTGCACTCCAGTGGAGCGGCTGCAAAAGGCGACTGTTCTCCATGGTAGGAGCGGCCTAAATACTATCTGGCTGTAGGTATAAAAGGCACCCGACGTCAGGCTGGGGCGACAGGCCGGTCGGTTCATCTATTGTCGCAACTAATGGATCATGACGATAACTTCTGTACCGGTAAATGCTAGGGCGTCCCCGGCCTCGTCCGACAGCCGTATCAAATGGACAAAAGGGCTACTGGTTCAAAAGCGGAATCAGTTAAAGACACTTAATAGCCTCACATTGTAAAGAAGCACCACTACGTGGTGCTAGGCTGAATATCGGAACTTTTACGAGACGAAGCCGTGAACTGGCGGATATGATCAAATGACGGGATGTGGACATTGCTTTATTCAAGAAAGTCGTTGAAGAGGACAAAAATCTCGCGAAATAGGAGAGGGATACAAGCTTATATACCATGGAACAAGCAACCGAAATGTAATTGCCGTTGTTTGTGCCAACTTAAGAGATCAAGTAGCCGAGGTTAATCGACATTCTGACCGCTTCATGACCTTCGTCATAGATATATCATCTTGTCACCTACACACCATTAGTGCCTATGCTTCACAATCCAGCTGTGGTGAGAGTGAGAAAGATCAGTTTTGGCAAGAACTCCAAAACCTTGTACTGTTGTGCCCAGGGGAAGACTTCTTACTCATATGTGGTGACTTAAATGGGCATGTCCGCCAGAATAAGGCTGGTTATAGTTGTCATGGTAAAAGTGGCTACGGTAGAAGAAATGATGGATGCAGAGTCCTTGACTTCGCGGAAGCAAACAACCTTATCATAGACAACACATTCTTTAAAAATCGCATCAGTCACCTCATAACGTATACCAGTGGTGACAGTAGAAGCCAGAACGACTTCGTACTGGTACGACGATGTAACTTCCCAACAGTTTCAGATGTGAAGGTTTTACCTTTAGATTGCGTTGACTCCCAACACAAGCTATTCACTGCAAACCAGAAGATCAGCAAACGCAGGATAGATGGATATACTAGAGGCCCAGCAAAAGTTAAGTGGTGGAAACTCCAGGATCAGAAATCATCATTGGTTAACAGTAACACATTCCCTCTTGCGGATTCTAATTCCATCGACACCATATATACTAATCTATGTGAGTCTCTAACTACTGCCGCTGCAGAAACACTGGGTACCACAAAACCAGGGAGACGTCGGATTGACAAGCAGTCATATGGCTATGGACTCTGCTGCTCAGGTACAAGAAAAAAGTCCGCGATAAGAAGAAAGCAGCATACAAAAAACTGGCTTACTCTAAAAGACAGATGAGAACAGAGAAAGATACGTCATTGCTAAACGAGAAGCAAAGAAAGCTGTCGCCGAAGCAAGAGTCAACATCTACCTCAAACTGGACACCAAAGAAGGCGAAAAGGATATCTAACGTCTATCAAGGAATATCTTCAAGGGATATTGAGCACTATGTGTGCATAAAGAGCAAAGAAGTCCAAAGACTACATAGCAAACATGCGATTCTCAAGAGCTGGCAACAGCATTTTGAGGAGATCTCTAACATAGAGTTTCCGCATCCACCAATACCAGAAGATATTCCAACTGAAGGGCTTATCCCCCAAATCACTGCACAGGAAGTTGCCACTGCCCCACAAAGTAAGAAAAACCAAAAATCTCCTGGACCAGACAGCCTCTCAGATGACTTATGGAAACTACAAGAATTGCAATCCACTGCAAGTGATTGGTTTGTTACATTTTTTCAATCCCATATTGGAATCGGGCAGCATACCCACTAACTGGGCTACAAGCATCACAGTACCGATTTTCAAGAATAAAGGAGTCTTAGCAGAATGCTTTAATTATCGCCCACTACGTTTTCTCTCATATACAAAAAAGATCTTTGGAAGAATTCTTGATCGATGCCTACGTGAAATCACCAAAATCAACTCCAACCAATGTGGATTTGTCAAAGAGGTTGGAACTACTGACGCCATCTTCGCAGCTCGATTACTCACGGAGAAGCATCGTGAGGAGAGAAAACCGCTGCATGTTGCCTTTCTTGACCTTGAAAAGGCCTTCGACCGTGTTCCACACGAGTTGATTTGGTTCGCGCTCCGCAAACATGGACTGCCAGAGTAATTTGTGAATGTCGTCAAGATGTTATATACGAACACCAGCAGTAGAGTACATTGTGCGGCCGCCCCCTCGGTAAAACTTCTCTATAAATGTCGGCGTCCATCAGGGTTCAGCACTGTCACCACCCCTTTTTTGTGCTTGTCATGGACACTATCTCATGACCTGCAACGGAACGTTCCTTGCGTCTTTCTACATAAAGATTATGTTATGGTAACAGATGTCACCCGAGAGAAACTCCAACGTCAATTTGAAGACTGGAATAACCGCCTCTCCCAGTACGGCCAACGCCTGAACGTGAAAAGGACGGAATATCTGGAGTCAAACCCAAGAGACGGAGCCACCATCCAAGTCGCGTGAGAAAATTTAGTCAAGACAGAATGCTTCAAGTACCTTGGGTCTCGTCTGCAGACCGAAGGAAATTTCAGAGATGAAGTAAGAGCCAAAGGGTAAACGCAACCTCGTTGCGGTGGAAGGAGGTCACCGGTGTACTTTGTGACAAAAGGATACCAGTTCATCTGAAATCCAAGATCTATCGAACGGTGGTGTACGGCCAGTTGCGCTGTACGGAGCCGAATGTCGACCATCCGACAAAATTTCTAAACGCCAACTACACGAAATGAGAATGCTTCGTTGGACTGTGGGTATCTCCCTCATTGACCACGTCAGAAACGGCTCAGATGGGATGGCCATACTCTGCGTGCGGCGCCCGGAACTGTTGTTGCCAACTCTGTTCTACATTTTGGTGTTGAAGGTCTCCGTGCAAGAGGACGACCGAAGAAGCGTTGACAGAAGACACAATAAATGGTGACCTAAAAAGTCGTAGGACTAAAACCCGCCCACGCACAAGACCGGACAAAATGGCGATTAATGACCAAAACAGCGGACCCTCCTCCACCAGCAGGATAAGAAGAAGAAGGATAAGACACATCTTGATATTTATATTTCTTATAGCGTTTTACTAAAATAATTTATGAAGTTGTAAATAGTAAATTCTATTGTGTGTATATCATATTATTATGGCAATTGTTATATTGAAACATTAACCTGTTCGGCCCTAATCCGCCGGCCAAATGAGGATTTTGCACGGTTTTTACTCAATCGCTTAAGGTTTCCCGGGATTGTTCCTTCTTTCGCTTTACCAGAAATAAATGTAAATGTTACTCCCCATTTTTTTCTACTTCCGCATAAATAGTATTTTTTATTTTCTTACGAGAAGCATACTCTATGGTCAGAGTCTCGCTACTAAATAAAGACATTTTATTATTATCAGATCTGGGGAAGAGGTTTTTGTGTCGAATCCGATATGGTCAGTCAGGGAAGGGAGTTGTGGCACGAGCTACAAACCTCAAAATCCTCGATTGACGAGAGCAGTATTTAAGGTAGTACTAGCACAGGAATTAAATCACTAAAATATCCTAAATCGGCATAAATAAACAGTTACATGTATTTATTGTGATCTAAAAGTGAAAAGCATACCGCAACGGCCATTTAAATGAAATAATTGCAATTATAATTGATGTTGAAAAACATTGCGTCTTATGGAGAATACACTCGTTTTTTAAAAAATGACCAACTTTTAAATCACGAAAGTGATAGAAGTTTATCTTCATTTGTAGTGAATTTTCCGTCGTATTTTTTACATCACTTTAATCTATAAGTCACCGGACATTCGAGAAAGATATTTAACTTTTTTCGAGGTGTGATGCGTAAATCACGAAACCGTTGCGCTCGGCCGCCATGTTTGTACATGTTCTGGTGCATTCCAAACAAATCAAACGAGTTCCGAAATATTGTTTGTACTATACTATTAACCGATCGATACAAATTAAACCATGTTTTTTCTTCGTCATCATTCGTGTTGTGTTTTATGACAATTAGAATTTAAAAAAAGAAAATATTTACACATCTCAGTGATTCGACAGACGTGAAGTTAATTTCATGAGCAGAAATATTTCGTTACGAAAGTCTTGATGGACGGAAACTGTAGGAGAATGTTTTCGAGTGAAGAAACAATTATTATCAGCCTTCGATCACGCTAGAAATCCATCCATTTTCTCACGCGCCCGCATCGGAGACGAAGGGAGTGGAAACGCCTCGAAGTCGATGGCTTCGTCCAGATAATTGCAGCTGCTGCCCTCTCGAGGCGGTCGTGATTTATAGTGTGTGGATGATCGTCCAAGCAGCAGCAGACAGCGCAAGAAGGAGAAGAAGAAGAGGAGGAGGAGACTGTCTCACCTTGCGGTGACACGACGGACAAGACAGAAGAGAATGGGAGACATTTTGGAAGAGGAATGACATATATCTCAGTTCGTAACGCAATTTTAGGGTGTTTAATGTACTCGCAATGTAAAAATCTTTCTTATTGTAGCGTTTGTAAGAGGGAAATGCATCGCGCTATTGAAGCTTATCTACATGGAGCGACAGCAGGTAGGAGGGTAGAATTGTATAAGTATAGGTGGGCCGGTTAGCTGGGTTTACCAGCAAGTTGGCCCACGTGGAGGAGTTAGTAGAAGTAGTTAGAAATGGTAGGAGGTGCATAGAAGGAGGGGGGTTCGCTGCTCAGGAGTCACAGCTAGCCTATATATGAATAACGTGAAAAGCCATAATTTTTTTTTCTGTTCCTGCCGGGAATTGAACCCGGGATGACTTGATGAGCGAGAACGGTAACACCTCAGCCACCGGGAGAAAATAATAACATTCGGTGATAGTGCGTCTCTTGTCTCCATGGAGTGCACAATCACAAATTTTATAGATGATTTTACATATTAAATCTTCTTGTAATTATTTTGTACTATCTTTATTGTATTTTCTTTTAATTTTTCTTTTCAAATCCACACTCAATGCTTTTAGTAACAGAAACGTATCTGCATCACCCCTCAAGCACGGAAGGAAGAATAGAAAGTAATTTCTTTATTTTATTTTTTTGTAGTATTTGCAAATGTAGCAAGTGTAGCGTGCTATTGAAACTTACCTACATGGGGTGATAGGAGATAAGAGGTGGATGATGGGAGGCTATTGTTAGTTGCTATTAGTAAGAGTTATTGATACTAGGAGCAGCAGGAGGTGGTTAGGAGGAGAGGGGATCGCGTTTTTTTTTCAGGAGTCACAGCTATAAAACTGGGACGTGAAAATGAAAAGCTACATTTTATTTTTCTGGCCTCTCGCCGGGAATTGAGCCCGGAGTGTCTAGGTGACGAGCGAGCACGCTAGTCCATGAGCCACTGGAGGGGCAACAAAACAATTGTGCGTGTATTATTCTTTCATGGATCGTACCAACTATTACAGTCGACATTCTTTCACAAGGCGCACTAAATCACGTGACGAACAGGAAATAATCGCGAGTTACGAGTACACCTTAAGGTAGGACCAGCACTTAATCCAAGTGAGTCAAATCACTGAGATGTGTAATTGCTTTCTTTATTTTTTATTGTAATTGTCATAAAATAGAACAATATGGATAATAAAGAAGAAAAAAACATGATTTAATTTGTATCTATCGGTTAATAATATAGCACAGACAACATACAGGAACTCGCTTGATTTGCTTGAAATGCGTAAGAGAGCATTACGTACAAACATGGCGGCCGAGCGCAACGGTTTCGTGATTTATGCCTCATCTCACCACAAAGGAAAAAGTGAAATAGCTTCCTCCAATGTCCGGTGACTTATAGATAAAAGTCATGTAAAAAATACTACGGAAAGTGTAGTACAAATCAAACATTTGGTCTTCCATAATTTTTGTGAAATTTAACTTTGTTTCTTATTTAGGTCGATTTGATTCTACCTGCGCTAGTGCTACCTTAAGACAGCGTTGGATAGCAAATTACAACGATACCTGGGAGATACCCTAGAAGACCCAAAAAGTGTCTGGGGCTGAAACACACAAGTAATTTTTTTTAACGAAACACCAAATTCGGGTCGTGGAGAAAACTCAGAGATCAAGGAGAAGCCATTAAATACGAAATTAAATACTATTGAAAATAAAGTGAATAGCGTATTGTAAAATTATTTAATTATTAGTTATATGTTAAAAACTTTTCTTTAGTATTTAATTTCGTATATTTGAAGCGCTAAAGATGACCGGTACTCACTCGTTCGTAAAAGGTTTATGCGTTAAACAATTCAGACAAACGTTTTCCTCATTTTTTAGAGAAAACTTAACCAAAATCATCACATAATGTACAAATACAATTTTTATTTGGCGACTATCGAAACAACCCTGTCTCTTGTCACAGTGCATCAAGTGAAAAAAAATCGATCACATATAATTTATGGTTACATCGAAAGAAAAGGGTCAAAGAGCAAAAGCAATCGACGCTCCTTTCTCCGCTGATCCACGTAAACACGACGTTTTGTCACAAACAGCGATGGGAACTCGATGTTTCTCACCAGACTTCGAAAGAAAAATTATTCCTTCGAAGGTTGAGTGCGAGGTTAAGTCCTGGACAGTGGGGTTCCCTGAGCTCCACGCTTCGGTCGCCTCTACTCCCCGGGATAGATCCGACACTCATTCTGCTGCTGGCTGAGTTGGCCAGGGAGGTAGTCGGGACATTGAACCACGATGACTAAAAATGATACATTTTCTTTGTTTATGGCTAGGATCAACACCACTCTGTTAGGTTAGGTCAGGTCAGGTTTCTTCCATGAAACAGAACCATTATTGCTATTCATTCGTAGTCTCACATTTTGACTATTTGATAAAAGGAAGTTCGTGACCGAAGAGAGAATTAATGAATTGGAATCCTTTCGTAGACAGTTGGGGAATGAAAGGAATTAATAGATTTTGAGAAACAAGCAAACGAATTTTAAACTAAATTTTATTGTCAATAACAGTTGAAATGTGCTTACGAACATGTGAAGAATAAATACTTAATTTACTCACTACATACTTTTTTTTTCTTGGGGCTTTAGGGTTTGTCAACGTCAATTAGAGCCCTTTCTCTAGATACAAGGTATGTCCGGTAAGTAAGGCAAATGTTTCTTTCCTGCGCTTCTACTGGTCGTAGCGAGATTGGATCGGTTGGGTTAGGTGGTGGGGGGAGGCTCACTGCTGCCAACTGCTGCCAAGGTCAGTCTGCTCCGAGCTCTCGGAGCGTCCGGATCCTTGTTTCAGTGAACTCACGGTTCACAGCCTCTGTCACGACGCGCTCGAACAACGGTACGCCATCACGTTTTGCATCAAAAATGTGACTGACACCTACGCAATGATTGAGGAAGCTTACGGGGACGCAGCTCTTTCGTATTCTCGTGTTTCGAGGTGGTTGAAGTTGTTTAAAAGACGACCGGGAAGAGGTAGCCGATGAACCCCGCTCTGGACGTCCTTCGTCATGTGTGCGAAATTTGTTGAACGCGTATCGTCGATTGAGTGTCCTGATGATGGTGGAAACTTGAAACCTTCCGAAAACTACGCTGATGTACTGGAGAGATTGAGAAAAATGGTCATCCGCAAGAGAAGGGAGATCGCCGCCATCTGGACGCTCCACCGATACAACGCTCCCTGCCACACTGCTCTGCGCGTTCGAGTGTTCCTGGCCAAGAATAACTGGGGCAACGCTGCCGCAGCCCCCGTACCTGTCTCTTATACACATCTAGATGTGTATAAGANATTTGCCTTACTTACCGGACAGACCTTGTATATGCAACGAACCATCTCCATTCCGATGAATGAATTGGAAAGAACCCCGATGAGAAATGTATAATGGAACAGAAATAATGTTTTCAACGGTGCCGATATTGTGAACTATGATTATAGTAAATAATAAACAATATGATAAACACGCGATTTTGAATTTTAATCAACCTTTGCCTCCAAATTGAAAAGAACTGGCAACTGCAAGAACTAGGAAGTTACTCTATTCAGAAATTATGAAATGAATTAATAAATTATGGGTCCCCCCCAGCCACCGTGAGCAAGGCGAGGTGTAACTTATAACTCGCAAAATGTATCCCTACTATAGAACTCCCCTTTCAAGTTCTACACAATTTTCTGACACATAACTTGAAGAATAGGCAGGTAATAAGCAGTGAAACATTGTTCCGCCATTGAAGTACCAGTTGTTGGAGAGGAAAGGTATTCGCCAACAACTATAATCCAATATGATTTATTAGCACGTAAAAGAGGCGATTGAAAAGCGACAGTAAAAAAGGAAAGCACGGACCATTTTCCACGCTTGATCGCCTGGCAGACGCTTAGCAAATGCGGAAGTGCACTGAGGGCTCTGGAACGCTTCCTTTTGCCACTAAGTCATCCCGGGTTCAACTCCCGGCGGAATTCGAAGGGGAAAAAAACGTGTTGCTTATCTCATTAAGGTTCCAGTTCATATAACTGTGACTACTGAAAAGCGAATCTACAACTACTCCTACTATCACTAACTCTTACTATTACTAAGTACTCCTACTAACACCTCCACGAAGAGCAAGTCGTCGGAAAACCTAACCTAACCGGTCCACCTTCCAACAATAACCCTACCACCCATCTCCTAGCTCCTAATGCCCAAGAAAAATAGACAAAAAAGGTGAAGTACGACAAAAATTGACATAGAAATGAAATTTGGTCAAAACCTCTTAAGGTCATCATTTTAAATGAAATATTAAAATGTCCCCAAGGAGCTAAAAAATTTTATTCAAAATCAAAGGTGACGAGAAACGGTTGTTCGAAAACATCTCTTTAGCGAATGTTTTATCGCAAAAATAGTTACTATGAATTGTATAGATTGTAAAAACGACAAAAAAGAAACATTCGATAAAATACATACGATATAACATTCGCTGAAGAGATGTTTTCGAAAAGTGGTTTTTGTTGGCCTTCGACTTGGAATAAATTTTTTTAGCTGAACAGGAATCGACGGGGACGTTTAATATTTCGTTTGAAATGATGACCTTAAGAGGTTTTAACCAAATGTCATTTCTATGTCAATTTTTGCTTTGTGGAACGTCTCTTTATCCTTGTTTCAATACTAAGTTTCAATAGCACGCTAAATTTCCTATTTCCAAATACTTCAAAATACATTGGAAACACGGCTTTCTATCGCTTCCCAATATTACCCGTGATTAAAAAGAGCTCGCAGAGGAAGGTGAATGAGGAACAAAAAGGAAGGGATCCAGAATTTATGAATCGTTGACGATGTAACGGCAATTGCGTCAGAGCAACGAAAGCATTCGATTAAAATGGTCATTGAGGAAGAAGTGTGGAGGCGCTGGATCTAAAAAGGAAGGGACGGGTCGAAAGGGACCATCAACTAACGTTCGTGTCAGTTTGTTATTTAATCGAGACTAAACCACAGAACCGATCGCGATGAAATTTAGCAAAAGGAGATGATAGTTAAGNCGTAGGCTAATTTTTATTTTTAAATGTATGAAACGAAAGATAAAAAATGAAGTTAATTGATAAATGACGATGAAATCGGCCCATATTCACTTCCGGTTGCCTCCTAAACGGTTAGAGATAGATGACAACTATGAGTATCAAAAGTATTGTTCGTCTCGAAGAGTTCTACAAAAAAGTCCATAAAAGCATGTGTCTATCTACTAAGGTTATGAAAAATAGAAGTGTTGAAATACTTCACTTTAATTGTGAAATTAAAGAAGGAAAAATCTAACTCCATCAAATTTAATGGGTTCTTTGTTTTGTGAATTGAACAAATATAAAAAGCATCTTTAAATTGTAAAGTTTGGACGAATGGTTTAGATTTTATTAGCGTTTTAATGGAATGGTGCAACCGCGCTGCCGCAGTTGTATCTCAGTTGCATCGGAAGCAAAAATTCCACCTGCGAGGCTTCTTCTGGTGAGTGGCTTCTTTCGTTGATCTTACGAGTAAAAAAAATTCCGGGCAACGCTGGGTAATCAGGTAGTATTTTACATATAGTACGAGATACACGAGGGAATTGAACCATACTCACCCTGAGTGGCGGATGTAGACCGTAATCAAGTGGGGGAGTTAAAAAATTACGGATTTACGGTACAAATTTTATAAATATTACCTTTAAATAAAATGCATCAAATAAATAATTAACAAACTGGTATTATTTATAAAAATACAATTGTTTTTTAAAGTTATTATTAATTTTATTCATCTGGTATTATTAATTTTATGAATGTAGGATATCAATAACAGTGACAATTATATTATTAGNCGAGTAAAAAAAATTCCGGGCAACGCTGGGTAATCAGGTAGTATTTTACATATAGTACGAGATACACAAGGGAATTGAACCATACTCACCCTGAGTGGCGGATGTAGACCGTAATCAAGTGGGGGAGTTAAAAAATTACGGATTTACGGCACAAATTTTATAAATATTACCTTTAAATAAAATGCATCAAATAAATAATTAACAAACTGGTATTATTTATAAAAAACAATTGTTTTTTAAAGTTATTATTAATTTTATTAATCTGGTATTATTAATTTTATGAATGTAGGATATTAATAACAGTGACAATTATATTATTAGTAACTAACAATTATAACTAATAACAATTATTAATCTGGTAACACTTTTACAAAGTATCCCATTANGGGGGGGGGGGGGGGGGGGAGGTCTATCCCCCCCCCCCCCCAGGAACTGCTAACTGTTTATTCTGTGTATCTGTCACCACTCCGACACACTTCAAACAGTATAGGATTATTGAATATCAAACAACATCGATTTACGTACTTGCAATATTGTATTGTAGAATTTAATTTCCTTCCTTTTAGCTTTACATCCATACGTCTAGGACAGCTCCTTGAGACAAAAATCGCGAATACGTCTCTGCTAAATAGTTAAATATCTCCCTGGTAAACTCTGTGATTTCTACAAAATATTTTTAAAAATCATAAAGGTTTTTGACTAAACCGAAGATTTGAAATGAAGGAAATATTTTTAAACTGTAATGTTAATTCCATAAAATTAGGAATATTTGGTTAATGATGCCCATGAATGAGTTTAACATCTAGGCTATGATTTTTTAAATTGAACATGACTTATTTGATATCACACTGAAATGATACAGCGTGTTCTAAAGTAACGCAGGAACTTTTGATGTAGTACATAACCAGCCAAAGAGGAATAGTGAGAAACCATTGAAGTACTCTCGTTCTCCGTAAATGTACAAGAGATGGGAGGATCTAAAGATTCAGTGGAGAAATATGGCTCTAATAAAGCTATCTTTTTTTAATAAAGCCATCTTTCATTTGCAGACGTTCATATTTTTGTTATGATCTCAATTTAATTTTCGACGTCTCGTATTGTATTCTCGAAATAAAACATTTAAAAACAATATCTGTGTTTGACTACTTGACTAATAGTAAAAGATGTGGGGTGGAAGAATCGGAGTTTACAGTGAAGGTTTTTCGTGCATTGTCTCCCCGCTAGGGTTCGCAGTACTGTCTTTATTGTTTCTTTACAAATGAAATCCACTAGTCAGCACTGTATCTCTACGAAATGGTTCATTAGATACGAGAAATCGAAGAAAAAAACCAGAACGGAGAAAATTTATATAGAGGGTAAGTTATAGAGTAAATATTTCACGTTTTCCATTATTCATTCCGTCCACATGATTACTTAAGCGATTTCTCAAGTTGTAGAAGAAAATTAAACACAAAAAAACTGAGTTATGATGTAATCGGTAAGAAGAATTTGATTTTCTATTTCATTTTAAATTTTCACTTTTCTGCCACTTTTTTCCCCATACTTTTTTGCACTGTACCGACGAAATGTAGTAGTTAAAATATATTCCTTTCATAAAATATTGGTCAAAACTTTATTAAAAAGTTGGCCAATAAGATGTGTTTTATAGCAAAAAATGAAAAAATGGGAAAACAATTAAAATTGAAAAATTTTCAAAGTCCTAAATGGGTATTTTAAATAAATTATCAAAATCTTGCGTATTCTCACAAGAAAGTACATAAAAAACAAATTAAAAAAATATCCTACAATGATTTTGCATAAAATGGCGGCAAGTTAATATTTCTTCGAAAAATTCTGATTGTGACTATAAAAAAACAAATTTCTTTATAAAGTTTTAACCATTCGTTTATAGCATCAACATACACCCTTTCTCCATATGAAAAGTCACCAATTTTCCCGTTATTTATTGTTTTTATGAATAAAAAAGGAAATTTCATACATTTTGGTTTTTTGAGGTTAGGATTCATTTTTAAAGTATTTATAAGAGCGGTTCAGTTCCATAGTTTTTATTCATTCACGTGTATATTAATTTTTTTTTATATTTTTCTACGACCATTAGGTAAAGGAGATATTAAAAGAACAGTGTAGCGTTGCACTAAAAATGCATAAAAAATGTTTATTTATGCAATTTTCTCGCGAAACTCCTGTGCGATTTTGAAAAAAAATAAATTTCATCTTAACATATGTAATGAATAAATTAAAAAAAGACCCGACTTACCGATCACATCGTACCTAAATGACAATTTCCGTCTACTAAAGAGGTGCTTAAGGAAGATGAATAAAAAAGCTGTGTCAGCAGCAAAAAAGAAACAAGAAGAAGAAAGTTTTCGCTGTATGTAGAGATAGATGTCACAAGTTGACTAGTATAGGAGTTAGGGATGTTCCTTGAGGNAGTTGACTAGTATAGGAGTTAGGGATGTTCCTTGAGGAACTCCATCGTTTGTATTTGAGGGCGGAGAGTCGATACAGTTTGCGACGAATATCGTTCCCTCCACCCGTCCGAGTCTCAGTTCATGGCCCAGTTTCGTCGCTCGTCACCTGCCCGCACTGCACTTGGAATTCTCGCTCAGGATCCGAGATAAAGCTAACAAGGTCGACTGAACTGTACTTCGAAGCCTCCATTTCAACACAACACATCGAGTAATGAGACCACCCGTTGAATCCGAAATGTTTGAATTCTACGTAATGAACTATTTTTCGAATAATGACTCATCACACCAATAAAAACATCCATAATATGTAAAATAATGCTTATACAGAAAATTTTTATTAAACTCTTTTAATTTGAGTATCTTTCATGATCATTAGAATAACCACATCTCATGTTCTTCTTCTTTAGTCTTTTTGTCTTAACACTCCTTTCAAGAACTATCACTAACATGACAAATATGGGCTGCACTGTAATGTTTCAACAATTTCAACTTCAAATTTCAAAATATGTCAATTCTCCAGATAGTTTCCTTCGCATTCGTGAAATAACTAGGTTTTATAAAATATTATTTTCCTAAACCAGAAATACGAGGTGCTGTGTTCTGTTCCCAAATAACTGGTGAAATCTGAAAACAAATATACTGCCGTCAATTTCAGGCAAAATAATTTAATTGTCGATAATAAGTATTCTTTCGTTGAAACTTAATCATAATTCGTGATGAAATTGAAGACAAACTCGGGCAAAATAAATTGTAAATTTCCTTTATTTTATTTTTTTCAATTTTTCGAAAAAACCGAGTGTCAGATGAGTTCTGTGGTGTTCAGGAATCCTACACAATCGAGAAATGTTGAAATAACAAACTTCAAATTGAATATTCATGAATGATAAAAAAAAAGCATGGTATATTCGAGAGGGTTTCCTAAACAAACTGTGCAGCGCATCGTTAAGTGTTTATGGCAGCACAAGTCGCATGTTGCAAACACACTCTGCATAGACGCACAGAACTTTCCAGAGATCCGGATTTCCGCGAAAAACAATGGAACTTAAAAGGTGAGGAAACAGAGGAATAGCGAAGAAAAACTTTCCCTCAGCAACAATACTCTTCTTCTCAAAAATATTTACATTACGAAACCAAATGTATTCCTTTAATCTAAAATCACTTTTGCAACTCTCTGCTCCACTGTTTCACAATGGAAGAATAATCAAGTATTTTAAATTATCCTTTTACAGTCTTCCCATTGCTTTCTTTCCTTTTAGACTGTTGGTTTACTTATATAAAGATACATATTTCGTCTTGATAAGAAAAAAACAACAACTTAAAATTGCTTTCTACAATAGAATTATCTCTTTTTGAAGGGTGGATCTGGGACTCCTCTTTCGCAGGATCACAGTAAAACAAAAGTTTATAGTGGCCCGGGTTTTTTTTCGGTTTTCTTTCGGGTAGAGGCGGATTTTTTATACCGACTCGCTAGGCGCACCTATTAAAATAATAAATCTCGAATTAGTGTTATTTAATAGTTACGAATTATCAACAATACTTTCCGAATAATCTATAGTTTGACAATAATACATACTTCTGAAATGACTTTGTGTTTTATTAAATAGAAATTTGTTGATATTATCTTCATTTTATACGATGTCCCGAAGTATTTTTATCGTTAGGAGTAAAGTGTTGAAATGTTACATCCGCCTCTGCCTTAGGAATTGCCCTTGATCGGAATTGATGGAATACGTCCCTTGCTTGCTTCCGGAGAGTAAATTAGTTTGTCCTCCACGTGGTCATACATGGCAGTTTGTAACTGCTTTTTTTACGATAAAGTTTACTGACTAATTTATTTACATGTATGGTCTGGATACTCGAGGACGCAGTTTTATCACATAAATAATAAATTTTCAATTTTTATTAATAAAATCTGTTTTATAATCCCCTCCATTTGTTATCATTCTGAAATGTGACGGACGATACGAAGCAAATGTGTGTGGTTGGCCCCTACGTATTTCATAGCGTTTTTCCCGTTGTAGCGGTTCAACAAAACACTTTGCCGTAAAGGTCCGTATCGCTAAGGAATCGTTCGTTCTGAATAATTCTCTCCCGAGAAGAACGTGAGATGTGAGCACTCGAGGGAATCTCTCCCCCTCGTTTCATCGTTAAAAGCTTCCTACAGCAGTATATCTTTAAGATAAATTACGCGCGGTACTGTTACGCCAATCATTCAAAAGTCTAACAATATTTTGAGTTATAAATAAATAAACTTTATTGTCGAAAAAGCAGTTATGAACTGCGTACGACCACGTGGAGGACAATAAACTAATTTATGTGAGTTTATACTCAAATCACATTTTATGAATAAAATAAACTAAAATCTTTTAAAATTATTAATGTATCTACTTAACAATAAATAATGCAAGACTTGAGACGTTTTATGGACGAACAGAATATATTTCGTGTAATATTATTTATGTATACAAACTTTTGACTTCAGTTCAAAATAATATAATCAATTTGAAGGATCGGGAAAGTAATTTATTTTTGATCATGAATTATTTTCGCANTTATTAATGTATCTACTTAACAATAAATAATGCAAGACTTGAGACGTTTTATGGACGAACAGAATATATTTCGTGTAATATTATTTATTTATACAAACTTTTGACTTCAGTTCAAAATAATATAATCAATTTGAAGGATCGGGAAAGTAATTTATTTTTTGATCATGAATTATTTTCGCACAGAAGATAAAATGTATTTAATCCACATTTGCATTTAAAATCGTACGCTCTTCACTTCTTGTTAATTTAACTATAATTTCTTGGGATGAGGTATTACAAATTAAAAAAAGAAAAAAGAAATTCTCATCAAACTTCCCAACGTCAACTAAAAGTAGACGTGAAGAAACACACCAAATATACAAAAAATAAAGTAAAATTTGGAAGAGAAGAAAATTACAAACAATTATCACACATTACATAAAAATTATCACTTTCTACGAAAGCATAAAACACAGAATTAAAAAATTAGTAAAAATTGTGAACTAGGTATGCAAAATTATGTATTCTGAGTGTGTGACTTTTTTAAAAAATTGTTTAATAATTGTTTTTAATTTTCTTGTCTTCCAAAATTTACTTGAAGAAAGGAAGGTTATATCAGCATATATTTATTTATAGCATCCATTGATGAACATTTATGAAAAGATTCAATTCTCCTACGTCGGAACCACGATGAACCACCAGCAGCAGCAGTTTACTCACCAGCGTGTGGGTGCAGTTAGCGTCTGCGGGCGATGGACGATCCGATTGTTCTGCTCTGGTTGTGGCAGAGTCGGAGACGCACTCATTATGCACTCGGTAAAAGTACCAACGCAGGGAGGGGACAACCCGAACGAATCTGAATCAATCAGAATCAAGGACAATCTCCCACCCCAAGATTCAGTTTTGTGTTCTCACATTCAAATTCACGTCCTCAGACCAATAATTCTAAAATTATCCCATATATGTATGGCTAATAAATAAACTTTATTGTCAAGAAAAGTTGCAAACTGCGTATGACCACGTGGGGGGAGGGTAATAAACTAAGTTTCTCTTCGGAAGCAAACAAGGGACAATCCCATCAATTCCGATCAAGGGCGATTGCGACAAAGGTGGATTTAATATTTATAAAAGAAATTTATTTAATAAACACGTCCTGTTATCGATTTATTATTCCAAAATGAATCGTAGATATAGTGTACAGTCGAAATTAGAGATAAATAATACAAAGGTATTAATGATATTCCCGCCCACGGAAAAATCCGCCACTACCCGGAGGAAAACCGGAGTAAAACCCGGGCCAAGATGGGACTCCAGAGATAATGTACACAACCGTGCCAAGGTTGCGTACAGTTACATATAAACTATTAAAAAAACATGAGGAGCAAAATCAACATGCATGCATGAGAAAAAAAAGAAAAGAAAAGAAATGAATTTAATCAGTATCTAGAGTACTATAACAATTGCGTGATAAAGTATAAGAGATATTAACATCACTAACATTATCCGAAGTCACGTGGAAAACGATAACAGTAGTATTAATAACACATTCCCTAAAGGGGCACTCGTGCACGGGGCTAGCGAAAGCCGCTTTTCAACGCCTCTTCGTGTCTCCGCACAGTGGAGTACATCGAGGCGAAACCTGGTCAAAAATATTTGATCCAGTAAATTTGGTGAATGATTGCGAAAAATCATTTTTAGGTACATAAAGAAATGTTATGTCCATTATTCACGTTAAGAAAATGTATATAGAACTTCTTTTTAATTGTTTATATAGATTTGATACATAACCTCTCGAATCAAAAATACATTGAACTTAACGTGTTATTTGTTTATATACATATAAACCATAATTTACCGTAATACATCAAATGCACGGAATAAAATTCTTTTGGCCAGATTTCGTTTCAATGTACTCCACTGTGCTGCGGAGACACGAAGCGGTGTTGAAAAGCGGCTTTCACTAGCCCCATGCACGAGTGGGCCCGTATATAAATAAATTCACCTCTACACGACGGAGAACTGGAGGAAACCGTACATTTCCTTCTCTAATGAAAGTAAACTATCCCGAAGAATTTGTGCAAGGAAGAGAAAAAAAAGTTGATTTTGAAATTACGAGAATTAAGGGAATACGGAATGTTGGTAAAACTGCTCACAGAGAGGGAATCCAAGGCCATCCGACACTCATCATTTCAGTAAAGCAAATGCTTTCCATTGAAACCTGTTGAGCGGCTCAGCTTCAGTGGGATTTGCACGTTGATGGTCATTTATTAACAGGAGCTTGAAGTACACAAGTCAAGTCACGAATTACTCTTCTTTTTTTCTTCGACCATGTCACCTTTTAAGTATAATCCCCGCAGAAACAAACATATACGGTCATATATCTAAGTTTTCTATTCGAAAACAAGCATTTGTAATAAACTTATAGCATATGCATTTCGAGCGAGAATATATGACGTCGTTAGAGGCCTGAAGAAGGATTAACATGACGAAGCAGTAAATTCGGAATAGTTCGTGTCGAAGCTCAACTATTGCGATCTATCGACGAAAGGAAAGACGAAGTGTCCACGTGGGACATTGTTGGGTAGACGAAAACAAGCCAATGCTCGTACTATCCTGCGTATTCTTAAACGTTCGCTGCTTAAAAAATGGTGTTGACCTAAAGTTACCATAAAATAATAAATTTAAAAATTAATAATTGTGAATCATCAATAACATTTTAACTTGTTTTTTTCTCTCTCGTAATATGCTCACGTGATTTCATAAACAAAAAATATAAAGCGACAAAAATTAAATTACACTAACATAATTCGTTTACTAATTGACAAATAAATTTTGAATTAGTTGAAAATCATTCTTTAACAAGCAACAAAATTATGGTTACACATAAGATCTAACAAAATTTAAATGTATAAAATAACTTTACGTACGATGGTTTGGTTGTCAGCAGCTACAGGTTATTGTGTGCATCAGTCATTACCTGAAAGCAAGAAAAATATATATGTATATAAAATTCTGTTAAATATGCGGAATCGACTTCCATCGCAATATTAAAATATATTTTTCTAACAATTTCATAAAACAGAGTTAAATCAAAAGTTTCTCTAAGTTGCCACGGTCTTTAAAGGGGTTATTAAGTAACTTTACAGTGTAGTCGGCGGTAAGAGATCTCCTCAGCTAGGCATCCGACTTGGTAAAAAGTATTTGTCCGAACTCAATCAAAGGTCGCGGATATAATTAAACAATATTATAATAAATTTGAGATAAAATATAATAGAATCGATGTATTAAAATATACATCGATTGCAAAAAGTTAAATCCCCATAATAAAATAAGAGACATGTATCTTCCAAAACACAATTTTTCCGACTTTATTTCAGCAGCATAAGCAACCGGCGCCTTTTTGTTTTGTCACGCTAACTCTTATTTGCACTTCAGAATAGTCGAAAATGCAAAAATCTAAAATGTTTGTTTGACGTGAAGCATTTACGTCACGCCGGGTCGCGTTCCTCGTCCTCCGGAGGCAACACATGACGGTGGCTGCTGGTCAAATCTAAACTATTCGTCCAGCTTTTGCGATTTAAAGACAGTGTTCATCCTTCAACAAAGAACGCATTTCACTTTATGATGATTAAGTTTTACTCTCTTACGTAGAAATGTTTTAACACGTCTATTTTCAAAACCTTATTTTTCAATAATTTAGTTTAACCTTCGCGGACGGATGTGGCTGCCGCGGACGTTTCGTTGAAACAATATGTCACCAATTCGTCATGTCACCTGTCTCTAAACGTTTAAGCAGCGCATGCAATAATCCCTCTTGGAAGATGATATTTTTTTCTGATTTGATCCACTAATAACGTCATTCTTTATTATTTATTTTTCCCGACCTAACCAAAACCTTTCCTGACAACATAACTACGAATTTAAAATATCACGCATGTCGGACAAGTGGTTCTGGAGTTTTCAGAGGAGAGACAGGTTTGCAGACAGACAAGAAAGTGACTTGGTTTTATAATTATTAAAAACAAGCTGACCCGACAGATGTTCGATAAATTTGCTGGTGATCGTTTTGTGAATTTGTGAAAAGCTATTTTGAATGTGCAAACGCAGTAATAATGAGATACAAACGTATTTCTGAGTGATCATTCTCTCTATTAAAGATTGTGGTCATGGATATTCAATCTGAGCGATGGGGAGTATATTCAGAACTTCGCCAGTGGAAAAATTTCCATGCGAGAAGAATTCTATCGGCAGTTCATCGCTGAAACGCTGGTAATGTGTGATATGCCTGTAATGTGAATTGAACTAAAACAAAAAGTATCAACCAAATATGTCATTCCTATCATCAGTTATGATCGACAGGTCATACATAAAATTATGATTTTTGCAGTTTATCCGAATTTTTTGACTTTCCTTTCTAATTGTCCGGAATTTTTTTTTCAGAAAATTTTTTCAGGACCATAAAGAACAAAACAAGAAAAGAATTACGCATATCCATCGTTCGAATCACGAGTAATGGTCTTGAGTACATACAAAAATCCCAGAGAAAAAGCACTTTCAGTTTCTCTCAAATTTTCCGGGCAACTTTTCAATTTTTCTTTCCCTGAAAACCTCATTCCAACTATTACGAATATTTTTTTGAAAAAAAAATAGTCGAATCGGTCCAGCCGTTCTCAAGTGATGTGCTTGAGACCAACGAACAGTATTTAATTCTTATTTATATAGAAGATATAGGTCATAATTTAAAGTTCATTTTTTCGATTTATTTAAATCTTACTTTATTCAATACACTATCGTTCAAAACTCAATTATTATATCATGATTTATTTAACCCCGTCTTCAACTACGTCATTGAACGGTGGTTATGCGTCTCTTGTTGTATTTTCTCTACTACACTTCTCTTATTGGCATCGCTCCCTACTACCAGTCACGCGCTTGTCTTAAATATGTTACGTAACACTCCAATCTATTGCACATACTGTTCGAATAACTCATAATCTTGTTTATGCTTTTCAATAATTTGGATTTTTCTCTTAAATGGATTGTTTGGATCTTCCTCAGTTCACCCAAAAACCTGCCTCTCTCTAGTCCATACAGTGCACAGTCCCACAGTATGTGGTCTTCTGTCTCATATCCTCGTCCACAAATACATATCACACTCTTCTTTTCAGATTCTACTCGTATATAAATACGTGTTGAAATTGTCATGTCCAGTACTGAATTCCATCAGATATGGGCATGGCATAAACCATTTCCTATTCTTGTCTCGGTATCTTACATCTCTTGCATATTCATAACTCCTTCCTTTACTACTCTTGTCCCATCGCCTTAGCCAGTCCACTAACCTCTCCTTCGTTAATTCTATTCTTCCGTTCGTCCCTTCTAGCACCTTTCCATTTACATATATTTTCCCCTTCTCTTCTAATCTTCTGTACACGCAAATCTATCGGCCGTGATTTAAAGTAAGTACTGCTCTGTTTGGCAGTCGATGAAATCACTTCAACATCCCAAGAGAAACGAGAACCTCACTTCCACAAACCAAACACTTGCCGGCGATCTCTAAACAAGCGAAAAAGCAATAAAGCGAAGTGTTTACCGCAAACGACTCTCGAGAACTCGAGAGGGCGCCTCCGAGAACATCGCCATTCCATCCACCAGAAGAGTTCGCAACGGTTTCCGCAAATATAGCGCACGACCTTCGTTGCCGCTGTAAAGGACGAATATTTCCGCGAGATACACACAGTTGGTTGGGTCGCTGATCGCGATGTGTGATGTGCTTGTCGTTCCGCTACTCGGATAAAAGGAGAGATGAAAAAAGATAATGGCGGCTCATGAGGAGTTCCCATGGAGAAAGAGACAACATGCGGATGTTTGAAGATGGAATTAGATCGTAGTGACGTGTCTGGAAGGAGGGGAAGAAAAAGAGTAGAAGAATGCGGATACAAGAGATCAACGATTTAATGAACAGTGTGAATAAGATGTTATCCGTGTATTTAACCACACATGACGTAAACTGCGATGATCCACCAACACATTCACTGAGGGAAGAAACCTGGTAACAAAAGACTAAAACCGAAGTACCATCCATCGAGAGAGTCTTTAATAAACTTTTTTGTAAAAAAGTAAAAATTACAAACTGCGTATGATCACGTGGAGGACAACAAACTACTTTACTCTCCGGAAACACGCAAGGGACCATCTCATCAATTCCGATCAAGGGCCCAAGGACAGTTGCGGATTTAATACTTGTAAAACTTTTTTTTTTAATTGGCTTTCCTCATGGATCACTTATTATGACGAAGAAATAAAAGAAAATGTGTAAAGTCCTTGGTCTCGTTTCGCACTACAAGAACGAAAACTTCGGCGGGAATCACCCAATCGGAGATTGAAAATGGGTAGTCTTTCGTGTTCCCAATTAAAATCCATAAATTTCGGTGATAAAACAACCAAATACTCTGAGTGATAAATAATCATTAAAATCCGGTCCCTCTGGTGGCAGAGGTGGCAGCGTTCTTGCTCTTCACCAAGTCATTCCGGGTTCAATTCCCGGTGGGGCCAGAAAAAAATTGTAGCTTTTCTCATGAATGTCCCAGTTCATATAGCTGTGACTACAGAAAAGCAAATCTTCCTTCCTCTATGCAGCTCTTTCTAGTATCACCTTTTGTAGAACTACGCGGCCCATCTTCTAAGAATATCCCCTACAACCCTCTTTGTACCTCCTTTCGCTCGACGTAGATAAACGTCAATAGCTCTAAGCTACATTTCCCATTTGCAAATACTACAATGGAAATGGAAATTAAAAGACCCAACTCCTGGAGTTTCAACAAAAAAATATACGGAGCGAACAATCGAGCAATGCTTTCTTCTTTATTCGCGCAGTCCGAATGTCCCAATGATATAACGAGGGAGTCAGATTCCTGTCGTAACACACCTCCCCGAGGCGGATGATTCACGAATGATGCGGTGGCTGGATAAATGGAGAGTGAATACGGAGAATGAATGCCAGGGACATGAGAAAATCCGCTTCGACACCCGCTTCGACCCCGGTTTTTGAACCGACGTCCCTGGAGACGGAAGACGAGCACACCAAGCACAACCACGACACGAAAGTTGGCGACGTGAAACTCCGTTTTTTGTGTTTTTTTTTTGTGGGGTTTTAGGGCTCATGTCGACATCAAAAGTCATTGGAGCCCGAAAAACTTGTACAGGTAGGGAAAATGCAGTTACGCACTAGGGAGAACCAACATGACTCTCCGCGCGTGTGGGACTCATCGAATGACTAAACCATATACCCACTAAAACCCCTCCTGATCTACAACACAC
>NNCF01135367.1:16447-34520 GCA_002313205.1 Laupala kohalensis | reverse complement strand
TCAGAATAATCTATAGTTCGATAATAACTTGTACATGTAAATTTACAAACATATTTGCGTTAAATTACAAACATATTGATATTATATATGTATTATAACTCGCAGCTAACTTTTTATCTTATCTAGGAACTTTTGCTGAAATTTTTGAATCCGCCTCTGCCTTAGGGCCCTTCATCGGAATTGATGAGATATGTCCCTTGGTTGGTTCCGGAGAGTAAATTAGTTTATTGTCCTCCACGTGGTCATACGCAGTTTGTACTGTTTTTTGACAATAAATTTATTATTATAATATTTATAAAATTTAGCCCCCCCCCCCTTGACTACGGTCTAGATCTGCCACTGGTATTTACAGTACTATTTTACAACCAGGAATCGAACTCCGGTCATGCAGGCAGCAATGCAGCGCTCTACCTAATAAGTCCCTTCTTTATACATAGAGACAAGAAAATGAACTATTCTTGGGCAAACGTACTATCGCGTAATGAAAAGCACTCTCAACATAAATCAATGTCACGTGAAACCCCGTTAGAGAAAAGTTCTCGTGTCGACTCAATATCATCGAAATGCATTTTGCAAATCATCGGAAATCGATCGCTTTCATCTTGAACCAATGTCCGTAGACCTTTGTTTGTTGATGGCTGTGGCGTACCTTCATGTGACGTCACAATCCGTATCGTGAGAAATTGATCCGTTTCGAGGTGAACATTTAAGAACAACTCTTTTAAGCATTAAAAAGTAAGGAATAATATCTTGCAGGTATTTTAGGGAAATTTGGACCATTCCCAGAATTTCAAGTCGTCATATTATGTAGAGTAATATTATTAATGTGGTGACTGGCTCTCCAACCGTCTCTACGGACTCTAATGACATTGATGTTGGCGAGTCCTAAAGACCCAAAAAAGAAACTGATATACCACTAGCTGCTAATTTTTTTTCGAGCTCAAAGGGATAATTAAAAAATTTCATAAATTAACCACATCATATTAATGTAGTACAAGAAATCTTGAATAGAAGTCACGACCAATTTTTCTTTGATTAACTCTGTTGTTGCATATTAAAATTTCATTCATAACATGTCACCAGGATAGTATGTAGACGGTTAAATGCACAAATCCTGGGAGGAACGTTGTATGGTTAAGTATAGTCATTTGTCTATTAAAGTCGTTAATTTTGTAACTCAATAAGATGACAAACGTAATAATAATAATAATAATAATAATAATTTATTAATCTGCAAGTGAGCAATGCTCGGTGGCAGATGAAAAACATAATAGACATAAAAATAAGAATATACGTAATACGATAATGTGAAATTAAAAAAAAAAAATCTTCACCCAAATATCTATAAAAAATACAAACACACACGGAATAAAACGCTTAGAAAATTAGTACACAATAAGCGAAAAGTATAATACACCTAAGAAATTACAAAATTAAATTAGGTCCATATGTGTGTATATTCACATACGTACAGAAACACATTTTCACTTACAAGCAGATAGAGACACACACATTCATACATACAAGCACCATTACTCCTCCTATAACCTGAATGTAAAAATAATTGCTATAATATAGTTAAAAGAAATCAATATCTACAAAAATAACGCCAAAACAGGATTGCTGTAGACAGTCGTGCACACTTCACATCACTACACTGCAATTCTAATCGCTCTGAGCATTTTCTATACCCTTAGTCGCATTCACTTAACATGTGCTCCTATTTCGAGAAGAGCAAGGAGACGTTGCGGAAACATTTTACTCTTTTTGGTAAGTTCGAAAGTGTTGTTGCAGGTAAGTTATTCCAGTCTACAAGGGTTCTATTCACAAAGGACTATTTCCAATTATCTGATACAACTAATAATGATACTTCTATATATCTATCATTTCGCATCAGGAGACCTTGATTTTATCATTAATATTTATATATTGTTAGTAGTATATTATTTGGAAACCATTATACAGCGATTTTAATCAAAATTATTGAGCTGTTATTCACAAATGTAACCCAGAAATAAAATACAATTTATACGTCGCTGAATAAAATAGGATTTCGATATAAATGTGTCCAATCACTATGACAACCATTATACACAAACATGAGAAGAAGAAAAACGAGTGAGATCACGAGACGAGTATTTGAAGAGTGAAAGTTCAATTCGAGAACTATGCGCTTGCGAACAATTGTTTCACAATGAATTTGCAAGATTAATACCCCCACAAAAATTATTTAAACTACCCACGTGTTCACAGCCACAAATCATTTCAATCCCGAGGAGAATTTGTACTTTCGAATGACACAAGGATTGTTTGAGAGAAAGTAATAATTGTACAAACAAACAAAAAATCATGATCTCTTAAGACTGTTCTTGTATAGGAATATCTACGAGGAACTATTCTCGAAATCTCGTAATATCCTGCGTCGAATGTGTGTATTTTTCTCCTCCAAAACTCACTAAAATATTCTTTCACCGAACACCTTATTTGAATATCATTCCCTTCCGATACCCGCTTAAGTTTTTCAAAACGTTAAAATTTTGAAGAAGAAAAAAAGTACATTTAAATATTAATTCATTCTTTTCACCAAACGCCAACTAATACTCCACCAAACAGATAATGTGTCTATTGTGTATACACATTTCTCGAGCAAGTACAAATATATTTTGAATCATTATAAATAAA
Organism: Laupala kohalensis; assembly: GCA_002313205.1. Taxonomy (NCBI): domain Eukaryota; kingdom Metazoa; phylum Arthropoda; class Insecta; order Orthoptera; family Trigonidiidae; genus Laupala; species Laupala kohalensis. The sequence continues at coordinate 31,838 of NNCF01135367.1, read as the reverse complement.
GCTGGAAGAAAAATTCCACAAAGTAACTCAAATAAGAAAAAAATCAATAATTAATTTTTATTTAAAACTGATATTTGTTTCACGTTTGCATCGTGAGTTGTTTACACTTTCTCTACTTCGCAAATATTTTGTAATCCATACAATAGTTCTGTCGATGTCTCTAAGCTTGAATTTCTGCCATTTTCAGAAAACTTCGTTCATTTCTAGAATCTTAAGAAACGTTGCGCCTGTCCTCTGCTTTCAATCGCGTTTCTTGCGAAAGATGCGAATTCGTGTTACTAAACTGCAATTTAGTTTAAAGCACCCAATTATCAGCTTTCACTATCTTTATTCATTCTTTAAAAGGCGTACTTAATGGATTTGAATCACTGAATTTGATAAAACTTGCAAAACTAACGCGAAATGTAATAATGCGAGAGGCACGACCATTTCGTCATTTACTTCACTGTTGTAAGGTACGTCCAGACACTAAATCAAGCGAGCAAAAATTTACGCAGATTTAAATATTATTTTTAATATGATAATTAATTGGATAATACATTTTTTTCTAAGCTGATGACTTCTATGCGGGGCAGAAACAGCTTTTATAAATGTCACCTCTTGGAGTAACCTTGGTTTTATTTTTCTTAACGAATAATGAACAAAAGCAGCTTACAAACTGCGAATAACCAAGTGGAGGACAATAAATTAATTTACTCTCCGGAAGAATGCAAGGGACGTATCCCATCAATTCCCTAAGGCAGAGACGGATTTAACATTTCAGCTCACTCGTAAAAGATAAGAATGAAAATAATTGGCTAGGTCTTATAATATTAATAAAATACAAACTAATTTGTATTAATGAAACACATAAAAGGTGTTCCACAAGTACGTATTATGAACAAATCTTTAAATTAATCGCAAAATATTGTTTGTAAATCTTTATTTCCATATTATTAATTTATTGTAAATTAGTTTATTGTCCTCCACGTGGTCATACGCAGTTTGTACTGCTTTTTGACGATAAATTTATTATTATTATTATTTATTATTATTATTATCATACCTTGCGTACAAAAAAATCTGCCTCCACGGGAAGGAAAACCGCAGAAAGACCCGTGAGAGGATGGAGCTACAGAAATAATGTAGGCAACCGTTCCAAGGTTAAGTACAGATTAGACTAAAATAATATGAATAATAAGACAATACTAGCATGCAGGAAAATAGTTTTGAAATTGACACGACAAAGTACAAGATGAATTTGACTTTTAGTAAATTATTTTACATCATACGAGCATTGGTGGTGAAGTGGATACCTTTTAACAGCGGATCTGAAAAGATTCAATTTATTAATATATTTTACGTATTACAAATAGTAATAACTTCTTATTAAAATATACCGAAAAGGGAAGCAGCATTAAATGCAAACTTAGAGCCCTGTACTTCTTAAAACACCACGAGTCATTTGTAAACAATCCTTGGACGCGTGACGTACTATTCCGTGGAAAAGATATGCAGTTGTTTATTCGCTTTCAGAGGAGGGTCACGTGGTTTCCCGCAAAGAAGCGACGTCAGTTAGAAAAGCGGCGGACACCAATAAGATCCAGCGTCCGCAGCCAACGTCAAGGTTCGCACCTGATTTCCTCTGAAATACTATTTCATAAACGGAATCTTAAGTTTTACACTCCAAAATATTATTGAAGCTTCTTGAAACAGTAAACTAAAACGTAATTGTAACAGACAAAAATTATTTTACTGCTTCTATATACCAAACTTTCAAGCGAAATACCGCTAATGCGGATGTTATGCAGACGAATTCTGTACTTTACGTACATAGAGCAACATCGTTGGAGTTTTTTTTGAGAAATGTTCGAAGGAGTACTTTGACCTTCATGTAAAGTAACCTTTGTTTTCAAGTTTAAAAAAATAGAGCACGTGCATCGACAAGTAAATTCTACCGTAAATACGAAATGCGAATTAAATACATTCATCAATTTACTCAGAATCGCTGCGCACAGACGGACAGACGGACGGACGTTATGCCAAAAACAACTTTTTGTGAATCAGGAATAACAAAAACGGATATTTCCGTCAAAATCTCGCTTTCGATTTTTTTCGCGATTACAAAACTTTCTATATACTACTTTGTATATGAGAAAGTAAAAATAATTGAAATTTGAGAGTTATTTACTAAAAGGCTCAACTATTATTTAATTTTTTGGATCATATTTACATTAAAATTTGCGAGTTTAAAAGATATTGTGTGACCATGACGGAGACCCCTTACATGTTATGCGGCCCCTCCAAGTACGCTACTGGTTTAAACATTATAACGTTTAGAGATTTGCTAATTTTTACATTATTTTTAGTACAACTTTGAAACACCTTCTTAACACAAACAATATATCAATGATTACTCACTATCTAAATACAAAATAACTGTTATTAAAACATACCCAAACCCATTATGTATAAACATACACATTATAATAAGACTTTTTGGATATAGATACAATCGATAACCGTATTGGGTTATATTAAAAACACCACCAAATGATTGAGGTTAGGTCTGACAGTAACTCGGATCAACACTTCAAGAAGTTGGGAGATTCCAATGGTGAGTCGTAACTGAAAGTGTGTTTCGTACGAAGAAGATGTCTATTAAATCACAACACTGGCACTTTCCAAGGAACAAAAAGACGCCTTGTAACGGGGCAGCTGTGGGAGAGAGGACAATGATATCGTAGCGGGAAGAACGGCGCCATCTTGTGGGAATTGTGTGACCGATGGGCTTCACGGTCCGCAGTTGACGCTCAGTGGAAAAGATCGCTCGAATACTCGTCAACTGTAGAGGACAGCGACATATCTACACCGTAATCAAGGCGGAGGGAGGCTAACCAGGGAGCATTTTTGTTCAAAAATTATGATTTTACAACACAAACTTTATAATTCTTACCTATAAATAAATTGCATCACATAAATAATTAACAATTTACAAACCGGTATTGTTAATAACAATAACTATTTATTAAAGTTATTAACATGGTATTACTAATTTTATTAATATGGTTTTATTAATATTATTAATCTGGTATTACTAATAAATAATTATAACTAATAACAATTATTAATCTGGTAACACTTTTACAAAGTATGCCCTTTATCAACTTCAATTTTATCTGTCANGGGGGGGGGGGGGGGGCTATGGCTCCCATAGATTCCCCACAACAATTTATGGTGGTTCATGGAATAAAAAAGAATGCATGCCTCTGTATGCGAAAACGAACCTCGAGTTTCCTTTTGTTGTTTTGATACACAACACGAAATATTTAAAAATTCAATCTATTTCCATGAAATTTAACTTTATGAAGCCTGTAATCCAGATTAGAGAGAGTGCACCTTCTCAACAACAACAAAAACGTATTTAAAATAAAATAAAGCAAAAAGTAAATCTAAACATCTCCTTTAAATTATAAAAGTGATTTCATAGATACAGAAATATCCTAAATTGCTTGTAACCTCACCGCTTCATAATTAATTATGAAAGCGTATTAATGGTACTTTATCTGTGTTTTACGAGAAAACTCTTGGTTTCGAAGAAAAAGCAAATTTGTGTTAAAATACCAAACGATTTGCACCATTCGTCAACGTTGTACGGACAGCGATGGTGTAGTGGTAGCGTCTTCGCTGAGCGGAAGAGCGTGGGTTCGAACCCTGCTCGGCCGAAGTACTAGGTGTTTTCAACTGGGGATTCCCTCACCTACTCCAGACAAATGTCGCTTGGGTACCATTAGTTACCCGGCAACCCGACATCTCTCCTTCCCAAGTCCAACGTGGCAGGTGGAAGAACAGACCTCATGGCCTGAACCTCCTTTTGTCAAAAGGCATAAACATAAATAAATAAACGTTCAATGAAAAAGATGAATCTGTTCGCATTCATGTGCGATACAGAGATAAGTTTATAGTAATATCTACTAGAGCACGAGATTTCGCAGAGTTGCTGTCGAAGGTACAAGTTACAAATGTGCAACCGCTTTAGCTCCCAACAATTGGAAAGAGTCCTTAACAACAAATTACGAGGGTACTTTTTTTTTCCTTTCCAGTTGCACATATTAAGGAAAGGATCGTAATTTGTCGAAGAAAAAGTTTTGAGATCTCTTCGATCTTTACGAATTCTCCAGGAGAGCGTATTTTCAGATTTTCGCAATGATGTCCAATGTCGTATGTATATATGTGTGTGTGTGTGTGCGAATGTGAGTATGTGTATATGTATGTTAAGAATTTTGTACCCGCAATCACTCACGAACAAATTGCTGTATCGAAACTAAACTCGAGATTTGACTTTGAATGCATAGGGAATAGATGAAGCCTATTTCTGGACAGAAGCTCATTTCCTCCGACTTCATTTCCACACCGGTTTTCCACTTCCGGTTTCTTCATATTCAAAATTTTGAAAATGTGCATTCATGTACGTCACATCGTTTTTGAGATACAGCTAAAAGTTTTTACGCAAAAATCTTTTTACATTCTAACTACACACAATGTGTAAGGAACGCATTGTAATTGTGTTATTTTAAATCTGCGAATAAGATTGTTCGAAATATTTTAATGTGGAAGATAATTAATGCATTCTATACCGAAATATGTCATAATGACTTTTTAGGATACCATGTACTATGATGATAAATATTTGGCAACCGATTGATCTTAGGAATATGTCAACATGTTTAACAATTATAATATATTTTTATTCCTGTTTCAATTGTTTTTCTTTCTTTCGTTTTTAATTTTTTAGTGGTATGTAGGGTGTTTAGTGCCATGAGTTTGTGTTATGCATTGCAATGGGAAAGTTGAGTGGGGCGCCCTCCAGAAGTTTCTATCTGGGGAAGAGTGAATGATCTACACATCATGACGTGGATGAAATGCACATACTCAAAGTCACGATACTTCGCCTAAAATGATTCAATATGGTGACCTTAAACAAACTGCCAACCTCCACGAAACAAACCCTTAAAACTCACTCGCGTGCAGGCAGCGCGGTCCGCAATGTCATTCTCATCAGCTGATAATGTGAGGTTAAAGCGTCCCGCTACGTCTTGCTAGTAAATTTTCAGGAAAAGCGTGGTCACAAAGAGTTTAAGTAATATCCAAATTAATATTAATAGTAGTCACAAAAGGGAATATTTGCTGTAAAGAAATAACACAACGAACGAAGACAGAAGAAGGTAATATTCGTTCCACACTTTGCTCGATGCAGAAAGAACAGAACAGCTCCACGAGAGCAAGTGAGTTGAACTGGTGTTCGAGGTTCGTTATGAATTCAAGTTCGAGAGTCTTACCAACACAACGCGAGGTTCCCTTATCATTATTCTTATGGACGATGGCTACATTGTGTACAGGTTCTACACCAACATCAAGCCAGTTAGACTGACAATAAATAAATATATACATAATTTATTGTCGAGAGAGCTGTTACAAACTGTGTATCACCACATTAAGGACAATAATGTAATTTACTGGGACTAATATACAATAAACTAATAAACACAGTGCTTAGTTTCCATTCCTGATTTTTATTCTTAATTTGCATTTTTCGAGGCAAAGTAAGACGACTTTGAGTAGTAGCATTGTCAATGAATAAGAAAACAACCGAGTCACGAAACATTGAGGATTCGTTCTCGAAGGGACACGCGAAGGACATGAATCACGCTTTGGACACCGAGCGGTTCGTAAGTCTGCGTGACACGCAACTGCGTACAGCGAGCGTCCCCCTCACGCACTACGCACTTCCGATCCGGCAACACACGTGCGCGATCCGTCGAGATAAGAACGATTGGCGAGGGACGGATTCGATTTAAATGCAACCTCTTTTTAAAAGCGCAGACGCACGGTGAATGACTATTCCACAGGGGGAATCAGTGGAGTGCAACAAATAAATCAAAATATATATGTTCCCAAACGGAACGTATTATTCCACAGAACATTTAACGATTACTTGCTACCTTATATACTATAAGCAAAAGCATTCTGCCATAAAAATAAACAATAATAAACTTTACTGTCAAAAAAGCAAAAGTTACAAACTGCGCACGACGACTTGGAGGATAATAAACTAATTTACTCTCCGGAAGCAGTCAAGGGACCATCCCATCAATTCCGATCAAGGTCCCTAAGGCAGAGGCAAAGGATTTAACATTTCAACATACTCCTAACGATACAAATAGTTCAGCAGGTATTACAGTATTAACATAATACCAAGAAATATTGTATTTAATAAAACAGAAAAAAAGGAATTTCACAAGTACACATTATAATCAAACTATAAACCATCGGAAAGTATTGTTGATAAACCGTAAATATTAAATAACTAAATTCGCGAATAAAAAGCCATTTACATTTTACGGCTGGTGAAAGTGATGTTTGCACCCGGTAGATGTTTGCAGGGCATAATAATAAATTTATTGTCAAAAAACAGTACAAACTGCGTATGACCAGTACGACCAGTAAAACACAGTACATACTAAAGGACATTGACACTTTGATACTTAAATGTCAGCTAGATTATAAATAAACACATTATGAACATACATAAAATAAATTTGTTCAAGTTATCAGTGAACATATCGACACCTGTCTTCATTTTTCTGATGGCCACGTGCTATTGATGTTGATGACTAGGTATAGGGATTTATTGTTGGCAGCTTCTTTCATTGTTCAAGTGCTTTGTTTCGTTTGTGGTTTGATTCGGAATTGTTTAGACAAGCGACAAACTTTTTCAATAATATCGATGGGGATTCAAGATCGATTATACATCGACATACAAAATTCAAAACCTGAAGGGATTGAAGATAGTGGAAACTAGTTTCTTTATAAAATGCTTGATAGATTTTAGCACATTTATTTTCAAATCTAAGGAAATTTCGATGTCTTTAATGAAAGACTAATTTTAGTTTACATGTTTCAAAGTAAAATAATCGAAATACAGAAATACATCTCTGATTTGTACATAATTTTTTACGGATTCTCCGACTAAACATTAAAATTTCTTCAGTGCTCACGAAAACGTGAAAGCAAACTTAAATAGTACAAGTTTTAAAAGAGAAAAAACCGGGAAGATAAAGATAAAACTTCCGAGAATGAAATATTTTCTTCATAAAATATGCGAATTACCGTATTCTTGTATTTCCAGAAGACGGACGAGCTAGCAACCAAAATGTATCATTAAAATATTGCACTTATCTCAAGGAAGACTCTTCACATACGCCGATAATTTATTAGCATCTTGCTACTTTTAGTATTATTTCATTGCATTGGCACACCAATCACAAACCAAAACATTATTGTCTTTTTATGTGAATAAATTATAAATATAAAATAAATTATAGTCGACAAAGTTGCTAATAAATTTAATCGGAATCAAACTCTGAATAAATTCATATTTATACACAATATTTACTTAAGAAGTGGTATTCCGTTATTATCTCTCAGACATGTGCGTTTCTTGAAGTGCGACAGTACTGTTAAGTGTCCAAAAGATCCATATTGAAATTGATCTCAAACATTTGGACTCATAACCAGAATTTAAAAAAATGCTTTTCTAAAATAGTATTTCTTTGCTTCAGAAGAAGATTTAAGAACTTATAATTAAAATACTTAGATACATAATAAAGAAAAAATTTCCGTTTTTAACACTATTAAATTTGATTTACAAATGTATGACGATATGACAATTCGTTTATTAATTTTAATTGACTTCCAATTAAAATAATAAAATAAAATTATTTTCAAAATAATTACATTCATTTAATATTACAGGAATATTTAAGGCATTTTATATGCCTATACAACATAGCACGGAAAGTCATACAGCTTAACTATATCTTGGGCCGACATGAGACACACCAGCAAAATCACACAAAAAATCGGATACTTTCTCAAATTCTCACGGGAGACTCCTTGTGGGAATTCGAAACTAAATTCGCTTTTCAGATTCAGAGAAACCGGCTTTTGATGCGAATAAAATACTCAGCAGCCGCGAAATGGCTGTTGCAAAACTGGCAAAACCGCAAGAAGCCGCAGCAACTATCTCTTCCAGGGGTTAAGGTGGATTCTGGAAAACGAGTCTCTTGCAGTTAAACCATAATTCTCGCAAGCCTTTCTGTCGCATTCTAAGAGGAAGGTTTAAAGGTTATTTCATTACCAGAGTAGCCGATGTCACGATGATAAAGCAGCGTATGAGCATTTGAACAACATTACGAATCTCAGAGGTCGACAATTTGGGTCGCGTTGAATTTTTATGGCGTCAGAGAGAGAAGTTCATTCTCCACTTCGATTATCATCGATCGATAACAATTGAGGGTAGCAAAATAAGACAATAATTCGACGAGAAACAATGCGAAACCAGTGATGCCAAACCATTGCACATTCTTAATCATATACGTTTCTCAGTCTGCACAAAAGACTGAAATTAAGGCATTCCATAAAGAGAGGGTTATTTCCAGAACGGTTCTTTATATTTTTGTCGTCTTCGTTATACCCTATTAAGAGAGAGAGTGGGTATTTTTTGGCACGGTTCTGTATATTTTGGTCTCCATGTTACCACATTCGACTTATCCAAGTACTTTCGCTAGCATTTACATAAAAGCAATTATCTAATTCACAAATAGTTAACTCTTCCGCGTGGAACATCGCAGGTGAATCAGTTCACTAACCGATTCAAACATTTCTCACATTTTCTCGCTGTTCGAAGTTATTTTATTTAAATTGCATCTTCCTTTAGTGTTACGATGTCGAATAACTCGACGAAAGAGTTATTAAAATGTAGAAAATAATACTTACAATTGTTATAATTGTTATCCTCCATTAATAATTCACTATACGGGTCAAAAACGTAAATTATTTTTCATTATTTGTCACGGTACAATAATCCTTATCCAAACCTAAAGTACATCACTACTTGTACCCCCACTCTTCTACACTATAATATTAACTTTCTTGATAAACACCTCGTAGTTCCATCGGCAGACACCATATATACATATCTGTACTTCCTGCTCATAAAGACATACAAAATCTGAAATGAGTATTTTGAAGTATTGAATTTCTTGGTACTTCTCTTGAATAGTGTTATATTCCAGAATGTAGGTCCTAACTCTCGATAGAAGTTAGAACACGGACCCGAAAAGAAGTAAACAAGGTCTGGGAATTAGGTAAGTGGGTTAACAAATACTAGACGAGGCGTTGAAGCCCAGCTGAAAACTCTCATGAGGGTGCATGGAAGCAACACAACTTTCTATCTTCTCCTCTCCGTTTCGGTATCATACCACGTAATTATTTTCATCTCATCCTCCTCCCTCTCCATCCATACAAAAGACTCTAAATAAATAAACTTTATTGTCAAAATTCAGTTGCAAAGTGCGTATGGCCACATGGGGGGAAATAAACTAATTTACTCTCCGGACACAAGCAAGGGACGTATTCCATCATTTCCGACCCTGAGGCAGAGGCGGATTTAATAATTAAATTTAAAAAAATATATACTAAAATACGCACAGTTATTAATCTATTATTCCAAAATAAATCGTGGATATAATGGGAGGAGAAAATTCGAGATTAATAATAACAAAAGTATGAAATGACATTTGCCGCCTATGGAAAAATTCACCTCTATCTTACCTATTCACCTATTACAAACATATTGACATTATATATGTATTATAACTCGCAGCTACCTTTTTATCTTATCTAGGAACTTATGCAAAAAAAAATTTGAATCCGCCTCTGCCTTAGGAATTGCCCTTAATCGGAATTGATGGAATACGTCCCTTGCTTGCTTCCGGAGAGTAAATTAGTTTATTGTCCTCCACGTGGTCATACATTGCAGTTTGTACTGTTTTTTGACAATAAATTTATTATTATCCGGAGAAAAAACCCTGGTCAGGGGAGAGGGGGGGCTACAGAGATAATGTATACAACCGTGCCAAGGTCGTGTACAATTAGAAATAAACTATTACAAATAAAAAATGAAAAACAACTTGCATGAAAAAAGAAATTGTATCAATATCTGGAGTACTGTAACAATGGCGTGACAAAATATAAAAGAAAATCGAACGTTTGAACTGGATCAAAAGTAAACTCTTTTCTGAAGATTGACAAGCATTTCGTTTAATTCATGTAAGAGATTATATTTTTGGTTCTGGAAAAATAATATATTTAAACAGAAAATTTGAGACCTAACACACATGAAGGTTTAAATACAGATCTAATGCTGGATTAACTCTAGCAAAATATTTCGGGAAAACGATACATATATCGTGACAACACATCTTTAGGGAAAAGAAAGAAATAATATTATCCCATTGAAATGTCGAACGACATTCACAATGAGAACTGCTAGGTTAACTAAAATTCCAGTTGAGTTTTTATGTCAATCCTTCCTAGTTTTTATCGTTTTCTACCTTTAATTTCATTGCAATTAATGAGAAATTTGTTACATGATTCAATTTTACACATTCACAGATTACAATTTAAAATTCGGGCTGACTGACATTCTACTTGGAGATGAGGATCCCTATAGTTCGATAATGATACGTAATTGTGAAAAACAATATTGTCTTTTATTAAATACAAATTTGTTTGCATTATGTTAATAATGTAACACGCAGAAAATAATTTTTATTCTCATCTTAGGATTGTGCTGAAATGTTAAATCCGCCTCTCCCTTTAGGGCCCATGATCGTAATTGATGGGATGGTCCCTTGCTTGCTTCCGGAGAATAAATTTGTTTATTGTCCTCCACGTGGTCATACGCAGTTTGTAACAGCATTTTGGACAATAAATTTATTTATTAATACGATAGAAACGTCAATGATTACAGACGTGATAAGGTAGTGATCACAAGATCCATGCTTTGTATATAGAATTGTCTCCTTGTGAAACAATTTTAATCAATATAGCTGACGATATTCCTGAATATCCAGGAAATGTCTTATTTAATCTGGGTATTTTTGACCAAGTTTACGTTTTTTTTTGTAACTTTTCCCAGATTTCGTTTGAATTAATTTCATCTAGCATTCCGATGTTCCCTAAATTAAGAAATATGATCTATTTCTCCGTTTTTCCTTCTGGTAGAGGCGGATTTATCATACAGGTTCTCTAGGCTTTGTCTAGGGGCGTGTTTATTGTAACAATAAATCGTGAATTTAGTGTTATTTCAATTCTTATGATTTTTAAACACTATGCTCAGAATAATCTATAGTTCGATAATAACTTGTACATGTAATTTTTTGCTTAAAATTACAAACATATTGACATTTTATTAGTATTATAACTAGCAGCCAACTTTTTATCTTATCTAGGAACNTTTTGAATCCGCCTCTGCCTTAGGGCCCTTGATCGGAATTGATGGGATGGTCCCTTGCTTGCTTCCGGAGAGTAAATTAGTTTATTGTCCTCCACGTGGTCATACGCAGTTTGCAACTGATTTTTTGACAATAAATTTATTATAATAGTATTAAAGAGAGTTCACATTAATGTGATTCTGTGTAAGCGTTGTCATCTAATTTTTGGAGAAATACGATATTTTTCGAAGTTGAACATCAAGTGAGATTTGATGAAAGCAGGACACAATAGACAAACATTATAAATAACCACAAGTATATTTTTCACAGTAATTGCTAAATTACTTAATTTATGGTTCTTTTCAAAGGTTTAAAAGAGCAGTAATTTGTATTTTCCTGTAGATAGTTCCTAAAGAATTACTTTCTTCTTCTAGAATAGTGATAAATTTCGGCTCAAGAGTATCCCAGATTGAACTGGATGAGTAATTTTACTTTAACCCCTTCAAACGACCGTTCAACTCTTGCGATCAACCATTTAATATTACTTCTGAAAATACTCGTTCAGTTAACGTACGCTATGGATAACATGAAGGATACAACTTTAAATACATTCTTAGTGTCCGTTTTAAAATCCACCGAAAGAGTTGACATTTTTGTACAATTGTGGCTTTAGAATTTTGTACCACTACATCCATTGTATTGACAGTTTTTGAAAGTGGATTTCTTAACCTGTCCCGCGCAGGATTTCCTGCTCGTACTTTTCTCCTGGTTTTCGGTGACAACTTACTATAGTTTCCTGCTTTCCTGAAAAATTTGTCTCGGGTTTTTGTCTCCATCGGCGTTCTACCTTTTGGTTTTGTGGCTAATTTAGAGAAAATGTTTCCATACTTGTCCAATTTTAGGCAAATCTTACAGGGGCGGTAGAAAAAGATACACCAGGAGATAAGACCAAGACGGGAAGTGACGGATACGCTCCTTATACAAGGGGAAGGGTTTGTTTAATGTTCCTTTATTATTACCATTAGTCATTTATATGGAATTCAAGAAATATCTCAATACAAAGATGAAAAGAAAAGAAAACAGAATACCAATACATTATATCACAAAAANTCAAGAAATATCTAAATACAAAGATGAAAAGAAAAGAAAACAGAATACCAATACATTATATCACAAAAAAGGAAAAATTTCTGATTATATTTTCTAATTACACAAACAAAGGATGAAAGGAAAGAAGACAGGAAAGATGAAAAAGGAATGCAAATTTTAAACCCTCGCGAGAACTTGTGGGAGGAGCCCCGATCTACTCAAATTCAATAGTTTATTAACATTAACCGTTTCATTTCCGAGAATTGTTGGAAAATCTGCAGTATATTGCTTCACATGGAAATAGTTCCCTCGGTATAAGCGGGTTTCAGAATTCGTCCATTTTTTTCGACGAATTACCAACGAAAAACGAGGTAACAATGAACGTATTGCTTACACTTCTCCTCAAAGTTGGAACCGAACTTTAACTTAACGAAGCTCAATAATTAGTAACTAACTGCGCAAAGTTAATGAGCGAGTTCGTACCAAAATTTCGGCGAGTTTAAAATATGAAGAAATAGATTGGTGTGGCTCTTTTGCCGAGAGGAAAGTAAAGTTGTTGCGGTCGTGAGAAAGGGTGCGATACGTGGGAGTCTCGCTCGTCATTAACAGATACTTTATGAAATATCTTCTCCCAGTTCCTTTCTCTGCACTTTCTCAACATACGGATCATTACCTGCCTACACATGGCATTGGGGCACTTATGAGGCGTTCTAAGAAACGACGAACACGCGAAGTGACAAGAGATTGAAGAGATTCTTTTCTTAAAATTGAAAGTTTACCTCCTCTTTGAAAGTCTCATCCCTTACCTTCGTAATTCGTATAGTTCAATTGATTGGTAACAACACATTGTGTCGTATTATTCATCTGAGTTTAGTTTTACTCTAGACTCAACCTCGGGACGTTGACCGCGTAGCCCCATCCTCACCCGCGGGTTTTCTCCGGTTTTTTTATATAAAGACTCGGCAGGCTATTGCCTGGGGACGGTATCTATTGAAATAATTATTCGCCCATTTAGTGTAATTTAATAGTTACGAATTATCAACAATACTTTCCGAATAATCTATAAATTGATAATAAAACATACTTGTGAAATTATTTTTTGTGCTATATCAATACAAATTTCCATGTATTCCGACACATGGAGAACTATATTCTCGTCTTACGAGTGGGTGAAATATTCAATCCTCTTTGGCTTTGGGGCGCTTGATCGGAATTGATGGGATGGTCCCTTTCTTGCTTCCGGCGAGTAAATTAGTTTATTTTCCTCCACGAGGTCATACGCCGTTTGTAACTGCTGTTTTTACAATATATTTATTTTTATTGAACATATTTCCGTAGCTCTATGAATAGTAATTTACTAAAATACAAATAAAAAAAATAAATGTGTTCACATTATTGTCGTGTTCTTTATATTTCAGTATTTCGTATCTGAACTCAATTTTTGCTTTGTGTGAACAGTATCTCTGAAGCTTAATCCCAATCTACTTCTTTTCAGTATTTTTGGAGGGGGGAAATACTTCGGTGGATTCGTTTGTATGACGCCTTGCTTCCTCACGAGGACATTCATGTGGTCACGTGCATGTTTTACCAACTCTTCTAACAATAATTTCTTATTTTACGGCTATCTGATATTATCTTGACATTTCTGACAGATAGACCAGTAATGTACCCATCTGAGAGCACATCTTCCAAAATATCTTTTCCTAGCTAATATACCTCATGAGATAACTTCGAAACTCTGACTGATGATCACCCAGAGAATAAACTGAAAGTTTCTTCAACTCACGCCAGAGGGAATACAATTTATTGTCCTCGTGTATTTTAATCATTTCTGCTGAATTATTTCCAAACATGTTTTATCCAACACTATAAGACCTGGATATAAATTGTATCTTCTGTTTTTTCTAAACAAGACACCAGATTCTGAACAGCACGGACCTTCCTGTATCAAAATACACTCCACAGACTCGTAATGTGGAACAGCTAATATATTTCATCGTTAGGTGATGACTTTTAACGAGAGAGATTGAATTATAACGATTGTTTTGGACAATCTTTTGGTAGAGGAGGTTTTGTACCAAATCTTTGAACTATTACAAAGCTTCCTGGCTCTTCATCATGAATTTTTATTTAAAAATAGCCAAATATGTCATGTTTTAAATCAAAATTGATTTTACCTTCCTTTTTCCGGGCGCAATACGTATAACACTAACACATACTCCTAACGACAAAAAATAGTTCGACACGCGTAAAGGTATTGACATAATACCAACAAATTTTGTATTTAATAAAACACAAAAAAAGGTCATTTCACAAATACGTATTCTTATCAAGCTATAAATAATTCGGAAAGTATTGTTGATAATTCCTAACTATTAAATAACACTAAATTCGCTAATAATTATAACAATTGATGCCGTCTCTAGGCAAGAGCTTAGGGAGTCTTTATAAAAAGAAATCTGCCTCTACCCAAAGGAAAACCGGACAAAAACCCGGGTCAGGATGGGGTCAGAATTAATGTACACAACCGAGCGGGGGTTGAGTACATATACAACTAAATTAATATGAANATCTAGATGTGTATAAGAGACAGATACAAGCATGCAAGAAAATAGTTTTGAAATTGTTGTCAGATATTTTGAAAGTACTACAGCAATGGCGTGATAAAGTACAAGACGACTTTAATTTATATTAAAATCAATCAATTCTTTTACAGTGTAGAAGCACTAGTGCAGAAGTTAGCTTTTAACCGCGGATTTGAAGAGATTCAATATAATATCTTTTAAATTTTTGGGCAGGGAATTATATAGAATGATTCGGGAATGATACGGTCCTTTTTGGCAAAGCGCGGTTGACACTCTCCGACGATGAATATAATTCCTATTGCGAGTATTACGATAGCATTATTAATTCATTTTCGTTAAATAATTAAAATACAATTTTAAAAACTGTACAGGGGAAAATATTAGAAATGATAGGGGAGG
>NNCF01135367.1:0-14530 GCA_002313205.1 Laupala kohalensis | reverse complement strand
CCCCCCAGGGGACTTACATCTAGTAAGTACGTGTTTGGCGAACACGGGGCCCCGAGCTGAGTCTGGCATTACTTCCACTTACTTGTGCCATGCTCCTTCCTTTCTCTTTCCTGACCTCCCTTGGTCACCTCTTGTTCTTTTCGATCCCGACGCCATTAGGGTTAGGGTATCTTTCATTTTCCTCTTTCCTCTCATTTTTTGTTACACCTCTCATTTTTTGTCCCCCCTCATGTTATGTGCCCCCTCATTTTAGTCCCCCCCCTCCATTTGATGTATTTTGTGAGATATGTTTTGGTGTGTTGTAGATCAGGAGGGGTTTTAGCGGGTAGGGTTGAGTCCCATACGCGGGGAGAGTCATGTTGGCTCTCCGTAGTGCGTAACTGCATTTTCCCTACCTGTACGAGTTTTTCGGGCTCCAATGACCTTTGATGTCGACATGAGCCGTAAAGACCCACAAAAAAAAGAGAAGAAAAAAAAAAGACACGAAAATTAGGGGAAAATAGGAGTAGTACCTGTTAAGAAAAAGTAAACTAAATATATAATTCCAGTCTCAAAAAGTAGAACTCCTCCTGGAACAGACGCGTACTTCTTTATCGCTCTCCCTAAAATACGATGGTATTTCATGCGTCAGAGCTATGGAGGCGCGAAAGAAAGCAAACTAGGATGGCTGACTTCTTCCATTAATGTACATAAAATATAGTGTTGTCGGGAAATAAATACGTGAATACAGAAGAAAGTTCTAAAAAAGATTTCTTCCACATTCAAAATGTTGGTAAATAATGATAATACTTTATGAAATGAATATTCCCTGCGTGAGTTAATGGTATTACTTTATTTTTAGACCTATTACATCAAATATTGGTTTCTCTCTCACACACACACACAGAACGAAAATACCCAGTCCCTCGGGTATCGGTATGGAGTGAGAAGACTGTGTAATTTATTTTAATCGAATTACCTGTCACATATGTTTAGTTAATCATCTTTTCGGTCCTTACCAATGAGAAGCCTCATCAAGATATGAAACATAATGATTCAATCATGAAAAACATACATGAGTGGTCATTCGTTTAAAAGAAATTACATTATCAACTATACCAGTGTATAGTACATATTGTGTATTAGAATAATTCTGTTTTGGAAGAAAAACAAATGAGTTCAGTGTACCGAATTTTATTATTTTAGTATTAAAATTTACGAACGTGTCTGAAGACTGCAGAATATACGAAATGACTAACCGTTCTTTTCCATCGTAATGCGATTCCAGACAAAAAAAAAGTACAGATACAAATTAATACAGTACTGAGTGCCACATGCCGCAGTTCCTGTTTCCATGTACTCATTACCAAGAGGAATTCAAGAGGATTTTTATAGAGAGTAATTTTCGTTGTACTCATAAACAAAACAGGTTTTGGAAAGAAAGAATATAAAAGTTTTAACAACATTCTTTTAGTTATGACCGTGACCGACATCAAACATGCTTCAGAGATTTCGAAGAATGAACGACACAATTAACTGAGGATTCCTTGAGCAAGTTCTGGTACCGAAGATTACTGAAGAAGGTGANAGGGCTCTAGGGCTCGCCAACGTCTACGTCTTTAGAACCCTACTGTTCATTTAAGGTAGCACTAGCGTAGGTAGAATGAAATCACAAAAAAATATCTGGAAAGGGCAAAAATAAAAACAGTAACATGGACTTGTTGCCATTTCAACATGAAACACATACCTCACCGACCATTTAAATGAAATAATTACCATTATATTTGAAGGCTCCATACTCTGCGATCTTTATAGAGAAGACACTAATTTTCAAAAAAGACGCCAACTTTTAAATCACAAAGGTGATGAAAGTTTATTTTTGTAAATTTTATTTGAAGTAAATTTTCCGTATTATTTTTAACTTCAGTTATATCAATAGGTCATCGGATATCTGAGAAAGATATTTCACATTTCCGAGGAGAGATGAGGCATAAATCACGAAAGCGTCGCGATCGGCCGCCAGGGAGCAGCACTGGTTCCAACTGAACAGAGTATCAGCAACAGTCCTGGTGACTGTTTTCGAACGCCCAGAACTGTTTAACATAAAAGAATAACATATTATACAACAATTCGTCTGATAAAATTTGCATCTTGGCGGACATTTCAATAACAATCTTCATGTTGTACGAGTTCTTGTGGATAAAACAAAATCTGTAGAGGAAATGTTCTAAAATATATATGTCCACGCGATTTCTGATGGATTTTTTTTTTGTGGGGCTTTACGGCTCATGTCGACATCAAAGGTCATTGGAGCCCTTAAAACTTGTACAGGTAGGGAAAATGCAGTTACGCACTAAATAGAGCCAACATGACTCTCCCCGCGTGTAGGACTCGCCGAATAACTCAGCCATACCCACTAAAAGCCCTCGTGATCTACAACTCAAAACTCAAATCCCAGCATATCTCAAGACTTTACTAAAAACATTTTTTTAAAGAGAAGAGGAATGAGGAAAATGAATGATACTCTAGCCTTAATAGCGTCGGGATCGAAAAGAACAAGAGGTGACCAAGGGAGGTCAGAAAAGAGAAAGGAAGGAGCATGGCACAAGTAAGTGGAAGTAATGCCAGACTCAGCTCGGGACCCCGTGATCGCCAAACACGTACTTACTAGATGTAAGTCCCCCGGGGGATCTGATGGAATTGAGATAAAAAAAGATCACACATGTAGAAGAGAGCAGTACAAAATTAACCCAGCCCTACGAGGTGCGTGAAATGTAAAAAGGGATCTTGGCGCCTTTGTTATTCGGAAACCAACAGGAAGCATTCAACTAAATACTATGGTAGTCATATGAGTGACAATTTTCCAAATGTACAGATAACCCCACCGTTGGCTGAGGTGATAGTGTTGTCGCTTCTCACCAACTCATCCCGGGTTCGACTCCCGAAGAAAATTTGTAGCAATTCACATTAATGTCCTAGTTCATGTAGCTGTGACTACAGAAAAGCAAACCTTCCTTCCACTATTAGGCTCCTCCTAGTATCAATAACTCGAACTATTACTAACTACTACTAACCCCTGTACATGGGTCAAGTTGTTGATAAACCCAGTCAATCGGTCCATCCAACTCCTAACACTCACACGTAGATAAGTTTCAATAGCGCTACATTTCCCATTAACAAATACAAAATATGAACGATTCCGAGATATTTAGTAGGATAAATAACAATTCATGATTAAACTTTTCTAATGCCTATTTTTTCACAGAATCGAAAACAACATAGAAAGTATCATTAATGGTTATGTTCCTGACTAGCGCCTGGCAAACTCATGCTACCTTTATGTATGACGCACATAGAAGGCTTTCGAAGTTGAGCCACTATGTTGGCCAAGTAGAACATTTAACGTTATTTGCACCCAAAATAAATCAGTCACGAAGGTGGAGACTTCGTTGAATGAATCCTCGTGATTATTTTTACAATTATTAGCAAATTTAGTTTTATTTTGGGTTTTTATGTTTCTATATGTTCTACTTTTCATTGAATTCAGTTGGCCTGCTCTTACGTCATTCCTCCTAAATAGAAATAATATTGCATTACAATATTTAATTCTATTATTTTTCGGAATTACGAAACCAATAAAACTCTCTCTTCAAAACTAAGGTCAAAATTAATTAAAAAATTATAAGCTCTCACAAATATTTTGGTTTTGGAGCCACTTACCACGATACGTGAATTTTATATAATAGACGTAGTAGACATTTTAATATAAAAATTTACGACAACGCAATCACCAGACGTCTTTTCGAATGTACCAGAAGCGAAATTTGTCGAGAGAAGTGGAACACTGTGCGACCACTGGCACGCAAAAGACGACAGAGCCCGAGGCAACACACGCGTCCGTCCCCCGCCGGGGGGTATCTCCCTCTGTTACTACGAGATATAAGCGATTGTACCACATCCGCCAAGTAGAACAATCGTTCTCACTGACGATCAGGCGAATGCGGAGGATGCGTTCCCTAGCAACATTTTTTTTTTCTTTTTCTTTTCAATCAATCAACCAATCTGTCAAATATCACGAATCCAGACTAGTGAGACAGACATATTAAAGCTAATTGTCGACCTAACTTATAAAAAACCAATTAAAAAAATATGTTAATAAATTAATAATTTGAATTAATCAAATGGAAAAATGTAATATATTTCAGAAAAAAATAACTTTGGACTAGAAATCCGGTCCCACTGATTGTTTTAGTACTTTTCATACTGATTAAATTCCTTTTCATGCATGTTGTTTTTTATCCTTTTTATTTATTATAATAATTTATTTCCAACTGTACGCAACTTTGGTACGATTGTATACACTAANCGATTGTATACACTATCTCTGTAGCCCCATACTAGCTCAGCTCTTCCTCCAGGTAGCGGCGGAGTTTCCATAGACGGGAATGTCATTGTTATTATATTAATTGTTTTGTTATTATATTAATCTCGAATTTTGATTGCACATTATATCTACGATTCATTTTGGAATAATAAATGGATAACAGTAGACATTTATTAAATAATTTCTTTTATTAGTACTAAATCCAAGCCACTGCCCTTCGACTCTTGAACGGAATTGATGAGATGGTCCCATGCTTGTTTCCGGAGAGTAACTTATCCCCCACGTGGTCTAACGCAGTTTGCAATTGGTAAAGTTTATTTATTTTCAAATAAATTACTGGCTACAGGTATGATAGTACAGGCTTTCAATAGTATATCACCGTTTTAGCCTTTTCTTCACGTTTTAAAAGAAGAAGAAGAAGAAGCTCCCATATTCTAAGACATCGGTCGAGGAAGCCGAAGAGTGCAGAAACCAGTTCTAAATAAAGTAGAAATCTCGTGGAGCGGTCGAGGAAGCGCTGCAGATTCTTCCAGAACAGACGGAACACGACGCTTATTTCAGCATCAGCTCTTCCCGTATAATATCGGCGCTGACTCTGAACTCAAGTTGCCAACTATTCGCGAAATATTCATCAAAATAATTTTTATTCATTAATAATTCATTCTACACATTTTTACTATTGATGAAGACAATTATTTTGTCATTAAACCTTTATAATAAATTTAGACTCCTTCTTTGACAAAAGAGTCGCATTGTCTTCAGTCACGTGATGCGTCTGCCATTTCCGCTAGAACAGTATTTTCCACAGTTTTTGGTGAATTATTCTTGTAAATGTCGTGTGAGGTATGAAAATCTAAAAGTCACTGCTTTGTTCCTATTTCCATTTGCTGTGTTTTAGTCGCTTTTTATGCTACGTGAAGCCGATGATCGTGACAGGGTATAAAAAAAACATGAGCCCGCGAAAGTTTCTGCATACAGCAATTTAAAATTAAATAATTCAAAATTTTGCGCTCTAAGGGTATGAAAATCCATCGCCTTGAGTCTAGTCGTTCTCATGGATGTAATAGCATAACCACGAAGCTCGCCCAGTCCCTCCCTCACAAGACCAGCTTTGAAAGTGAGCCCCATCCCAAAGAATCACTCGACTACCAACAAAACACGGAATCACTCGGCCATCAACATCTCTAGAGTTGGCTGCACACCTCGTTTCTTAGGCAAGGAGAAATCTTCGTCTTCCTTAAATGAAAACAATGCTTTAAAAAATGAGTCGGGTAGCTTATTTTCTACGAGTTGTCTCAATGCACCTACAGCTAAGTAAAGAAAGGAAAATAAGCTATAAATGATTCACACTGAAACGCGTTCACAGAGTAAATGTAACTCGGAAATGATCGACAGCTTCTGGATGAAACGCGTAACGTTGGCGACGACAGAGCTTTCATTAAAAATTAATTACGGGCATAAATAATGTACACCAAAACGCTTTTACTTCACGACGTCGAGTATAAATGTTAATGGCATGTTAATGATGGTTCAACATGAGTCGTTAGCCATTAACACAAAATTGTCGGTTAGTGAACACAGTTTACCATTAGCTGTAGAATCTCTATATTTCAGTACAAAATATCATTCCATTCATTTCGTTACTCTGTTTTATTATACCATATTTAAACACTGGCGGTAGCAGGATCGTATTTTGGTAGGATGGTAGGTGCTTCGATCTCCGGATCTGTATGTGCAAAACGTTGCAAATTTCCCAATTTTAAGGTAATTTTCTATTCTATACGAATATAATATTTGCATCCAATGCAAATAATGGATCTACGTTCCAAAGATCTGTTGTTTTTTGGGAAATTTAGAATTATTTTTTTAACTGAATTGTGAGAGACTTGAGCCCAACCCCCCTCCCTAAAAAACACCTCTATATTTTGATATATTCTTAGGAAATATCTGACAAAAGTAAAAAAAAAAGAGCTTGATACAATACGCAAATAAATTGTAAAGCTAAGCTGTTCCCGTTGTCCATTCTTAGTGTCTTGACGTCTCGCTCCGCGCAGACCCTGCGTCCTGCTTTCCGCGCTTCAATGCATCGACGCTACTGCAGCTCCATTCCCTTGCGACCCCTTTCCAAGTGTCCATCTTCCACGGAGCAAAGGAGGAAGAAAAAGAAGCTGTCACGTGACTTAGATCAGAGAACAAATGAAACACGGAAGGCGGCTCTGCCGACAGGGAATTGAGAGATCTGAAAGACCTAAAGCAGAAATAAACTTAGTTACAGTCTAGCTGCCCTATGAAAAGTTACCAAATTTGGGAGAAGTGCCAACCTACTCAATTGATTCCCCCTATGTCGTACTCTACTGGACTTAGTGATATTTCCATCTTATACGATGTATTCAATACCACCAAACTTGGTGAAATAACTCTAGGAGAACGTGTCCTTAAAATAATCGTTTTAAAAAAATCTTTTGTAGTGTCACACAAAGTTAATATCCCTATTTATAAAGGACATAGCGTAAATTATCTAACAAATCTTAATTTATTAATAATCTACTTTCAACGAAACTCATTATAATGATACGACTAACATTACTTGTATTCCAATACTTCAAAGAAGTTACTGAATTTCTTTATAGTATTTTTCTTTTCATATTTTGTATCTTAAAAATAATTGAGTTAATTTACCTGCGGATGTGGTGGGATAAGCGCTATCGGGCTCAGCAACCTCTCTCTTAAATTCAAATAAACGCTCTAAGAAAAGGGAAGCAGACAAATTAAAAGGATTAGGCAAGTTCTGGAAGAATGGGTACGTTAGAGTGGAGTGATAGTGTGTAGTAAAGTGAAGTGATACGAGGGAAGCAAGTGATTTAGAAAAAAGGTGGGAAGGGAAATGTGAAGTGAAGTGCACGAAAGGGGTAAATCGAGTGTTTGGGTCATCAGTGAAATAATATTATTATCAAAGTTTTTTCTATGTTCCAATAATTGCTAAGAATGATTAACCAGAAACTAAAAATTTATTTAACAATTTATTAACTGTGGAGAACAAAAAAAAACTTCCGTTTCATCTAACATAAATGAATCATTATTATATTGAACAGAACAGAAGGGGACACGACTACGACAAACGGATGTTTCGTAAAAAATCAATAAATCTTGTAAAAGGCTAAATAACTAAACAAGTCTCAGGTACAACGTATGAAGATACGACGCAGGAAACATTTGTACATTTACTCCCAACAACAAAAAAATCTTTCGTTTTGAGCTTGCCAATAAATATCGTTTACTGAGAAGCAAAACTTTTTAATATTTCAGCTAAATTAAAATGTAACAAATGACATGCGATGGTACGGATGTGACACGTACTGTTACAACAGATTACCGACGATTTGTCTCTACCCTTGCGTTTATAGAGCAAATACCCTCCCACTCGGTCATCAATTATTTGTAGAACCCCACGCACACCAGTCGATCATCCGGTCCGCCCGATACGTACACTCACGTTCGCAAAAAAATTCACCTCAGGGGCGACCAAAACATACACATTGCGATCCAACGTGTATTCACTATTTGTCATATAATTATGTTGTTACAAAACGTTATCGTCCAGAAAAAGAAAAAAATTCGCAATGTAATATTCTCCAAATAAAGTTTATTCGTGATAAAAAATGAAACACAACAGAATAATTTTTTTCAGTACTGGACAGAATACAATCTTATCCCTATAATTATCACGAAATATCATTTTAATAATATTTCAGAGAATCAATTAAACACAATAGGGCTCTCAAGAGCGATTGATTATTTAAAACTTTTAATTTCTACCCAGCACTGCCAGATATTGTTGACAGTATACGTATCAGCAATTTAAAACCTTCAAACACATTTTCAATTCGAATTGTCGTTTGAAAAAGACTTAATTATTTTTAAAAATTCATCAAAATATTGTCAAACGTGGATTGTCTGTCACTGATCGTTAATAATTGTGGATATAAAAAATTATGTTTGAAGACAAACTGCAACAGAGTTTGGTAGGAATACGCTTCGGAGTCCACCTGTCGCACTCTATATGAATGTTTTATACTCCTTTAAAGAACCATAGAATCACATGTCACATGACTGTTACTATTAGTTAGTAATAATTTATTATATTCAGTAAACTAAAAGTAACATAAGACTTATTCAGATGATGGTAACTTTCCGAACCAAAACATACAATATAAACGAGAAGTTTTTTTCACCTAAAATGCGATATTGGAAGATCGATCGAAACAAGCTGTCATCGCATCCTGGCCCGGGTTTTTCCCCATCCCGGCACGGGTTTTTCTCCGTTTTTCCTTCGGGTAGAGGCGGATTTCTTATACAGGTTCTCTAGGCTTTGTCTAGGGGCGTGTTTGTTGTAACAATAAATCGTGAATTTAGTGTTTTTTCAACTCTTCAAATGATTTTTAAACACTATACTCAGAATAATCTATAGTTCGATAATAACTTGTACAGGTAAATTTACAAACATATTTGCGTTAAATTACAAACATATTGACATTCTATTAGTATTATAACTCGCAGCTAACTTTTTGTTTTATCTAGGAACTGAATTTTTTTTCAATCCGCCTCTGCCTTAGGGCCCTTGATCGGAATTGATGGAATACGTCCCTTGCTCGCTTCCGNGCTTCCGGAGAGTAAATTAGTTTATTGTTCTCCGCGTGGTCATACGCAGTTTGTACTGTTTTATGACAATAAATTTATTATTATAAATTTATTATTATTATTATTATTGTCAAACGGACGATGAGGCAGAATCATGTAACAGAGAACAAATAAGAAATACGAGTATAAGACTAATGTCTACACAGAAGAACGCATATAAATAACATCAAAAATGTAAATAGGATATTCGATAGAAGAATCTACACCCAGAGAAATAAAGTGTTTTCCACGAAGTACCAGGGATGTTTACTAACACATTTTTCAAGGTTAGTAAATTAGAATATTTTTTGTCTAAAAATGAGTTCACAACTGCTTAAAACAACGTGCAGGACAATACAATTATTTCCTCTCCGGAAGCAAGCAAGGGACCATCCCATCAATTCTAGTCAAGGGGCCCAAACGCAGAGGCGAATTTATCATTTCAGCTTTACACTCTTTAGTAAACCAAGTGTTACAATATCTACAGCATATTAAATTTGATTCTCAAGATATAATAATAGTTATTTAAGAAATAAGTAGTTATCAATGTATTATTACGAAAAGATTGCTAACTATAACAACTACTAAAAATTTTGAGATTAATAATAAAACTAGTATCAAAGACACTTCCGCCCCTAGGCACCTGTGTAGGAAGAAATATAACAGAAGTAACATCTTGAAATGTTGCAGGAAATGTATGATTACGTGTTATGTATGAGTCGTAATTAAACTGCTGGTTAATTAAACAGAATCGAAACATCCCCACCGCCATTGCGTAAGTTGTCCAACCCTGCTCAGAGGTGGGTCGGTCGGCCTCCTTGTCTGTGTTGAGCAACTGCGTTCGTCCAACTGCAACGGACGATGAGGCCCCCTCAGGGGACTCCAGCCCTTTACACACTCAACCAAATACAATTCAATTCCCGGTGAAACAAACCTTTGTGGTTTTTCACATTTATGTCCCAGTTCATATATAGCTGTGGCTTCTGAAAAGCGAAGCCTCCTCATTCTATCCGCTTCCCAGTACTCCCAGTATGTATTAGTAACTAAACCCCTCCACGTGGGCCAAGTTGTTGGCAAACCCAGCTAAGCGGCCCACCTATACTTATACCATTCTACCCTCCTACCTCCTATCGCTCCTCGTAGATAAGCTACATTTCCCATTTACAAATACTACGATGAAAAGAAACAACATTAAATTTGAGAAATTTAAATTTTTGAAAGGGGTTATAAAAAAAAACTTGCAGCATTAGGAAATTAAACCGACAATCCATATGATTGGAGGAAGCACTGAAGAATGTCTCTTATTTACTTTGGTGTCGGAATATTAGATGAATTATTATACACTACTAGCATTATACATTTCCCGCGATGCTCGGGATTTGATAATAAAGGTAAAACAATCATTATTGGAAATTCCGGTACTAAAACACCTGTCAACAGGTCTTAAGGATATTTATAGTTCATTTTGCCTCGCGTTACCCTGGGTTTTTGCACAATACTCTAAATTCATGTTAGTATCGATATTTCTCTACTTTAGTGATATTACTTGTTTATTTCGCAAATTAAATATCACAAAGAAAACCTACAAAAATAAAAAGAGTTAGGTATGTAAACATGTACGTAATTATGAATTATTTTAAAATCCAGACACATGAAATATACATATTACACAGAAATAAATAAAACTATTGTCAAGATCTGAATTGTTTGCTTTTCGTTTCGCTTTTAGGTGATGTACTTGAAAACAATGATCTTCACAACCTTTATAATATTTTGCTTCTACGATTCGGTCTCGCAGATTATACGTACCATCTCACGTAGCGCTCCGGCGGACACACTAGTAAGCTTCATAATCAACAGTCATGCGAGGGAAGACACACATCTACTGATCAGCAACAAATATTGTTTTCGCTGCTGTTGTAATCCGTCAATATTAACTATACTTTGCACTTTATTTGCAATAATTCTTAAGAAGAAATTTCAAATAATTCCATCGATTATTCTTTCTAAATAATTCACTCTTCTTAGTGTACATTAATCATTTAACAAAGTGTGTAGATTTTTGCCTAGCTTCAATGTCGCGTTACTTTGATTCACAATAGTTATGAGAATAGAATTTCAGAAACATGTTCAGCAGATATCATTCGGGATTCAGGAACAATTATTTACGTCTAAAATTCGAAACCCAATGCGTGTGAAATCGCGGGAACTACCTAGGGAATATATTTTAAGTAAATGGACTACAATATTTATAACAAAAACAAACAATTTCTTTGAATCTAACAACTCGAATAAAATCGTTTGTTGAAATCTCCCAATCAACACATCCCCTCTCCCACCCGCTTCTCTTGGCTTTTTCCGCCATCAACGAAATACGATTTTAACGAAAAAAGGCCTCAATTACTAACCGCGAGAAAAAAATTCGAATAGTATCCGGAAAAGTTTTTTTTTTATTGTAGTATTTATAAATGAGAAATTTAGCGTGCTATTGAAGCATATATACACAGGAGGTGGGTGGTAGTGTTTGTTATTAGGTTTATTATTGTACATTTCTCGACGCTGTTGAAGTGCTTGGCAAGAATCCAAAGTAAGTTCGCATCTCTTCGAAGAACATTCCATCGCTTTCCACAGTACAGAATTATACCGAAACGTGAAGTGTTATAGCTTCACATGATAATTTATGTTTAATTTCTAGATAATGTTCTTTTATCGTAGATACAAAGGTTGAAGGAGTCGATAAGATTCTTGAATCGATTCACGGGTGAATTCGTGTGTAATTAGCACGTGGGTCGGTTAGTAGGAGAAAAGGGTTATTGAAACTAGGAGTAGCAGAAGGTGGATAGAAGAAGAAGGTGGGGTTCGCTTTTCTGTAGAGTCACACTTACTGTAACTGAGACAGTAATGTGAAGAAAAAATTACAAATTCTATCTGGCCCCACCCGGGGAATTGAACCCGGGATCACTCGGTGATAAACTAGAACGCTACCACCTGAGCCACCGAAGGGGCGAAGGACAATTATGGCTGAGATGAGTTGATGGGAAAATTTCTGGAGAGAACATAGTTTCGTCCGCTTGAGCCTCGACCTTCCGAAGAGGGTGGAAGGGATCACGGCCTCCTGCTCACTTCTGCGTCCCTTCCGCATTCCTCCTGTCTCTCTCAATCAACTCGACTTCGAAGCTTCACGCCTCGACGGAATTGGCTCAGCAACACTTCAACATTTCACAATTACGGGACTCGTTTACATTGGCATTATAGTTCGCGATTGATTGAACTGCGAGAGATAGGTTTCAGGAAATAACGTCTAAGTTAGCTCGGATAGCGTACACTCGTAAGTGAAATAAAGTCTCTGACAACACATATGTACTGGATATTCATTTCATGGTCGTGACTGCGCTGCAACCTTCGCAGACATCGATAGGTGTCGTAGCCAAAGAGCCTCTCATCGTTGTGTTGAGAAGTGTTTCCCACGTTAAGATTACTGGGTAGGTTAGAAAACGAGAAGTGACGTCTTCCAGATTGACCATTAGATGGTTCTACATTTAAAAAATGTTTTTAAAAAGTAAGGCAAGTTACCTGTTTGCCGACAGCGGCGGCGTAGGGTTTACTATAGCGTCTTCGCTTCCACAATCCCATTGGCTGCGCGGCAGAGCGTGGGTTCAAACCCTGCTAGGTGAGGTTTTCAGCAGGGGTTTCCCTCACCTACTCCAGACAAATGTCGGTTCGGTACCCTAAATTCCCCGGCAACCCAACACCTCTCCTTCCCAATTCCCTTTCCCCAAGTCCAACTGTTAGGAGGAAGAGCCTGAACCTCACCAAGAACCAAAAGGCATAAAATAAATAAAATAAAATCATTGCGATAAGATCAGTCTCATTCAGGATCTTCATCCAAAACAACAAAGAAAAATTCTATAACAGACTTCCGCAAATATCCACGACAGGCAAATGACACGAAGGACATCGTTTTGTAGCCAATATTTCCTTGTGGAGAGCGCATTTTGTTTGACAAACATTGACAAATAGTGTTTAATGATAAGGAATGGAATAGCAGGTGAGAGGTGGTTCCTAGAGAAGAATTTAAACACGATGCATGAAGGGAATATGAGCCTAGTTGGTAGTATGATCCTAGACATTACCATTTATGAAAATGTCAATAATTATTTATTCTGTTCATATTAAAAATGACCATCACAACAGTAATTCATAAATTATGGTGTATTACAAACAGCAAATGATTCATTAAACCGTGTAAATTGAAACAATGTATTTGAAGAATGATCTCTTGTAAGACTACAGTTCTCTAGCTTTTTGTCACTTTTTAATCTTCGGAAAGTCAAGTTACTGTAGTGTTTTCCTTCTTTGCCATTACTAATTACATGGGGATTTATTTTAAAACCATCTCTTCGGGAGTTTCTACAACTTCAAGACAGTTTTATTCAAATGTTATTTTCTCATCTTCCAAATTTCATTAGACGAGCTGACATACAGCAGAACCTTTTGATTAACCGTGGTGTTCACTCTTTCGTCAGCAAAAAAGAATTTCTACAACAATTTCTACTTGACAGTAAATTAGTTAATTGTCCTTCACGTCGTCATACGCAGTCGTGTACTGCTTTTTTGACAATTAATGTTATATCATATACAGATCCAACTACTTCATACTATTTCCACAGTTGTACGTATAGGTTCCTCGAAACGTAGAGACAGAGACCCTCAGGTACCAATAAAATTTTGACTTGCAGGACGTAATGAATTTGAAAAATTTTTAGAAATGAAGTAAGGAAAATCATTTTAAACTGCAAGAAACAAAGAATGCTGATTACTTCATATTTCAACTCCTGATAACGTGACATTCTACACATAAATGTTTATGTACATAATTAATCATTTATCCGTGCGACCCCGGATTACCCCGGATAATCGAGGTTTGATGTATAATAATTTATTCCACCATTTAAAAAAAATCAAGACAATCTAAAAACAGTAGGCAGGTCACCTGCACTACCATAACACACCCAATAGTTCATATTCTTTCAATNGTCAGAATTCCCTGTACGAAAAAAAAATGGTCTAAAGGTTGATTTAGTTCTGACATGATTCGCGTGTGAGAAATTATCTGGAGCGCGACGCTTCTGTAAGCGGAAAGACATGCATTAGGATGTTCCTGCAAAGCCTTTGAAATATACGGCACACGCGAAAATTCGTAGCATATATGTCACAGAAGAGAGGAGGTTCGAGGTGAAAATTGTCCCAATGGTCTTATTTCTCAAAAATAAAATAAATGTACACTAACTCGTTTTATTGTAGTATTTGTAAGTGGGAAATGTAGCGTGCTATTGAAGCTTGCCCACATGTGGCGTTAGGGGCTATTGTTAGCTGGTGGGTCGGTTAGCTCACTTTACCAACGACTTGATCCACATGGACGTGTTAGTAGGAGTGGTCTAGTAATAGAGATTCTGGAAGCAGTCTAGGAGGCGGTTAGAAGAAGGAGGG
>NNCF01135360.1:11812-30808 GCA_002313205.1 Laupala kohalensis | reverse complement strand
GGAAAGTCTTTTGTAGAAGAAAAATGGGCAACTTTGATCCTGAGCATAATATTTATTCATGTGACGCATTGGGCCGAGTCTACACAGCCATCCTAACAACGCCGAATGTTATTTTTTAAGAATGCATCTACATACCATTAGAGGACCTCGCTCATTTGCAGAATTAAGAACGGTAAACGGAGAAATATGTGAGACATTCAGAGAAGCTTGCCAGAATTTAGGGTTGCTAGAAGGAGATCAACACTGGGATGACTCATTGCGAGAGGCCAGTTTGATTTCTCTTCCAGG
This sequence comes from Laupala kohalensis, assembly GCA_002313205.1. NCBI lineage: Eukaryota > Metazoa > Arthropoda > Insecta > Orthoptera > Trigonidiidae > Laupala > Laupala kohalensis. Next base: position 30,520 of record NNCF01135360.1, on the reverse strand, counting down.
ACAAATCCGAATTTTGTTTGCCATCATAATAACCTCCTGTAATCCATCTAACCCAAAAACATTATGGGAAAAATATAAAGAATCAATGAGTGAGGATATACTGGCTAAAGTTCGAAGTGAAAATCCTACATTGGATATTACGTTTAACTCCGACATTTTTAATAAAACTTTGATTATTTTGGAGGAAAAGTGTATCACCATGGTTAACAAGACTTTAGTGGAACTCGGTCTTTTTGCACCTGTACAACATCAAGAGGGTGTATTTTATCCAGATTATATACGTGAAACTAGCTACAATGTCTTAGACTTAGAAGCATACATCGCGGATAAAAAGCCACTTCTTAATGAAGATCAGAAATTCGCGTACGAAACAATAATGGATCAAGTAGATAAACAAGAAGGAGGAATCATTTTTCTTGATGCTGCTGGTGGCACGGGAAAAACATTTTTAATTAATTTAGTTCTCGCTGAAATCAGGGTTCATGGAGAAATTGCTCTAGCCGTTGCATCTTCAGGTATTGCAGCGACATTAATGGAAGGAGGAAGAACAGCCCACTCTGCCCTTAAGTTGCCACTTAATATTTCCCGACAAGAAAATCCCACATGTCATATAAATAAAACAAGCGGCCAGGCACAAGTTCTTATAGAATGTAAATTGATAGTATGGGATGAGTGTACGATGGCTCATAAAAAATCTCTTGAGGCCCTCAACGCAACACTTAAAGATCTTAGAGGAAACTGCAGTTTAATGGGAGGAGCTCTGGTACTCCTGTGTGGAGACTTCCGTCAAACTCTGCCTGTCATTCCAAAATCGACTCCAGCCGATGAAATTTATGCCTGTTTAAAACATTCTGTTCTATGGAATCATGTCCAAGAAATTAGCCTTAAACAAAACATGCGAATCCTCTTAAGAGATGGGAATGCTCAAAATTTTGCAAATAAACTTTTGGAGATTGGAGAAGATAGATTAGTTATTGAAGCATCTGGTATGATAAAATTGTCATCAGATTTATGTGTATCGGTGAAAACTGTCCGCGATATGATACAAGCAGTCTATCCTAACGTTAATCAAAATTATAAAAATTTAGAATGGTTGCGAGAAAGAGCCATTCTTGCTCCTAAGAACGATGATGTTAATGTAATTAACAAGGAGATACTAGCCATGCTGCCAGGAGACGTGATTGAATATAAATCGGTTGATACCGTAGTGGATGCTGACGAAGCCGTCAATTATCCAACGGAATTCCTAAATTCACTTGATCCAGCTGGATTGCCACAACATCGCCTTATACTTAAAGTAGGATCTCCAATCATTTTATTGCGAAATTTAGATCCACCAAAACTCTGCAATGGGACACGATTGTGTGTGACAAAATTAATGAAAAATATAATCCAGGCAGTCATTTTAACTGGAAAAGGAAAAGGTGAAATAATTTTTATTCCACGGATACCTCTAATCCCAACTGATCTTCCCTTCAACTTTAAAAGATTACAGTTTCCAGTCCGGCTAGCTTTTTCAATTACCATTAATAAATCACAGGGACAGTCTTTAAAGTTTTGTGGTGTTGATCTAAGATCGCCATGTTTTAGACACGGGCAACTTTATGTTACTTGCTCCAGAGTATGTTCGCCTAAAAATTTATATATTCTTTCTCCTGGATATGAAACAAAAAATGTAGTTTATAAACAGGTGTTAAATAAAGAAGATTCTTAAATTTGTATGAAGTAGTGTATTATTGTGCTTTATAATTTGTTGTTTTTATTTATGTAGTATATTTATATTATTGTTTCTCCCTAACCCGTGCAAAGCCGGGTATTCAGCTAGTACATATATAAAAGAGAAAGACATCTGCCTGACTGACAGACTAATAACGAAATCTCAGAAACTACAAAGCCGACAAAATTGAAATTTAGCAGGTACGTTATTTTTAGGGTGTAGACTAAAAATAAGAAGGGATTTAACAAAAATTTTCCCCTTAGAGGATGACATATATTGAAATATTTCATGTATGTATCTCACCATAACTCTAGAATGTTTGGAGCAATTTCAATTAATCTTGATACACAGATTACTGACTATCAGACAACAAGCACTGTGGAAGTAAGACATCCCTGGCACCCATATAAACGGGGTCGGAAGAGTGTGGTATGTAAAAATATTGGGAGAATCCGATACTAGATTCGAAGTCATATTTTTGGCGTCTTTGAGATGGATAAAGGCGTCCCCGGTGCTATGTAAGTTCACAATCAGTCCGCATTGCAGGTAATATATTCCTGGCATCCCTGGGACAAGGTTGGGATTAGGGGATATGTAAAAATAATAAAAACAGATCGACGATGTTAAAACATCACTTTTTAAGACGCAGAAGAACAAAGTTACACCCTCAATGTCACATAAGTCCATGGTCATCCCCTATGAGAGAATATTCTCACATTGGGGGGTGAAATGTAAAAGAAAGTAAAATGACTTAGTGTTGAGATCATATTTTTCGTGGCCATGGAAATAAGCAGAGGTGTCCACAAAGGGGGGGCGTGACGCAAACTGCGTCATTGAAAATTTTTTTGGGGAGGAGTTTGAAAAATTGAGGTTTTGGGGAGTTTATAATATTTAATAGTTACAAAATAAATATACTTAAAAATAGCATATAGCATATATTCAAATAAAATTCATAGCAATGTATTAATTTTTAAACTTTACGGACATATTAACATGATAAATAATTTCAATTTCGAAACTGATGAATAAATCGTGAAAGGTCATGCCGAGCAGAGATCTAGACAGTTGAACAAGCAGACGTGAGCGTGGGTCACGGGTTGGGGGTCCTCTCTTGTGTATCAAAAGACAAGGAGACTCATCTCCTTCGCGTGAGCGAAGAAGTGACAACAGATACCTGCCTCTCTATCTTGTAATAGTAAGATTTCACAAAAGACGACCGATCTAGAAAACCGTAGCACTGAAGTTTTATTGCCAGTTCATTGCTTTGCCTACAGTGTATTAGTTTACTGTGCGTGATCAAGGTCGGAACTCAATTTTTTATCTCGTCTTTTTTCCCATATATCGTCGTTCAGAAGCCTGCGTGTTCTTGTTTTAGTGCTTTACTCGAATTGTGAGAAAAAGGATACATTTCATCGGAACTAGGTTTTTGCAAAATAACTCGCTATGCCATATTTGCTTTATATTTGCATCATATAACATGTAAATGTGAACCTGTATTTGTATTGACAACAGGGTGGGTATTCGCATCTGTACTTGCATGTTGCATCAAGATTTGTGAACTGTGTTCTCTCCACCTGACTTTTCTTCGTGCTCATCAAAACTAAACATTCAGAAAAGATTTAGTGGGGAGGAACTGTAACATGAGAACCAAGACAGTCTATAGGTTTGTGATTTGTTATGTTTTGGACCACTCCCTTTCACTGAATGGATGCGCCATTGAGGAGTTTAGCCGTACGCCGCAGAGGAGGAACGGTAGCGTGTGACCGGCGCTAGCCCCTCCATTTATTGTTATTGTTTGACCATACCCTTTCACTCCTTGGAGGATGAGTAGGAACGCCATTGAAGAATGTCGGCAGAAGCGTGTGACCGGCGCTAGCCTCTCCCTTTGTCTTATACTATTTCTGTGAAAGTGGACTTGCTTTCCATGTGGACCGAGGCGAGGCCCATTGAGGAATGTCGGTAGAACCCAGACAGAAAGACTGTTAATATGTTTATGAGTGGAGTATTTTCGCCGCATGCAGAGACAATGACAGACTCAAGAAGGAGCATGTTCGGGTGCCTGGCTTGGGCCGACGGCGGCGCGCCCCTCGCGGTGAGGTCACGCGTCCCAGGACGGCTGTTGGAAGAACAAGAGGGTGGAGTGCTCGTTGTGGCAGCGACAAGTCGTGGTTGCCTGCTGGTCACGTGACTTCCTCTTACGTATATATTGGAAGGATTGACGAACTTCAAAGACTTATACGTGTGGGTTGAGTCCGCAGGTTACTTGAGAAGTGACCTGGTTAGTATTGGTCGTCAGATCACTGTAAGAGATTGCTGCGGTAATCTAAATGCACTTGCTACTAGTTGCGAGTGGTGTAACTTGTAACAGTTTGTTATTCGAGAAAGCAACTAGTAATTTTGGAGATTCGGATAACCTAGGTGGGTTTTCCGAATTAATTGTCAGCAACTGAATTTATATATGTGTAATTAATGCTTTCTGATGGCATTAACTGTGTAATGACAACTTCATATTTGTATTTATGATTTTGTGAGTTTGTCCAAGTCTGTAAATACTCAGATTTCAATTTAATTTGTAATAAATTATTAATTATTGTTATTACACGTGTGTTTAATTGTCCGGGAAACTGACTGGTGGCAGCGGTAAAACTCCCATAGGAATTGTGGTGGTTATGTGGCGATCGGCAGTCGTCTCATCTCTACTGCTCCTCTCCACTGTTGAATCCCGCTTCTACCAAAACTCACACTGCATCTGGGCTTGTGTGGTGTGGTTACAAAGACGCTTATATAATAATTTTGTTAGGATTTTCGAGAAAGTGGGTAGTAGAGATATTGGTCGGTAATTTCCAATATTAAGTTTGTTTCCTTTCTTGTGTAAAGGTTTCACTTTAGCTCTCTTAAATATGTTGGGAAACACCCCTTCAGATAAAGAACTATTAAAAATATTTACGAGTGGATTTAATATAGCGTGGGACGAAGATTTAACAATAAACTCGGGTGTATCATATATGCCTGTTGAAAATTTGTTTTTTAATGAGCTAATAATTCTCATGACTTCACTGGCGTTAGTTTCAGAAGTGAACATAGAATTGGGTATGTGGGTGGATATAATTAGAGTACATTGATTTGGATATATTGTGTTCGTTATTTTACCTACTTCTGAGAAGTAAGAACTAAACAAATTTGCGATGTTTCGAGGATTTGATACGATTTTGCCATCGTTTAGTAGATAAATATTTTCTTTGCGATTTTCATAAGTTGACGTGTAATTTTTAACAATATTCCACATGACTTTCGTCCGGTTGTTCAATTTTAGTACCTGCCTGTCGTTTTCCATAACTTTAGCTGCATAAACTACTTTTCGAAGAATTGTCTAATATTTGCGAAAATAATCATGGAATTCGGGTGGTTGGTTATAAAGTTTTGAAAGATGATATAAACGGCGTTTGTTTCTTTAAAGAAATTCTTATCCCTTGGGTAATCCATCTATTGTATTTCTTTGTGTTTGTTTTTATGGGAAAGCTAGAGTAGTAATGTTTTAGGAATATTGTCGTCAGTGTTTTGGCAATTGTAAACATCTTTCCACGTTTCTTCACGTAAATAATTTATAAATATAGATTGATTTGTGTCATTTAACTCTTTTGAAAACTTAATAATAAATTAAAATAAAATAGTTTCATAATTTCTCATTTAAATATGATGTACCAACCAAAATAACCGATTCTAAAGGCATTCGCCACCACTTGCTTCGTCAGTTCTGAGGAAGGCTGTAACATGGAGCCGGAACATCAAATCACAACTACAAAACGCAGAAAACACCAAAAACATATATTGCCTCTCCTCACCGTTTCTTCAGCGTTCAAGCGTCGTCCCTTTGTAAAATCCTCCATTTGGCAAAGGGAGAGAATTAGTTCCCCAGTTTTTCCGATGACAAGACCGATTGCAGGATCGGGGTTGCGGGTTCCACCCTCGACTCTGTCATTTGCACCTGAGAGTGATGCGGAAACGTCAGAGTCTTCGCGACCACAACAGGTCAACGCGCTATCTGAAGGTACTGGCCCCTCAACGCGACCGACTAGATTCATATCCCAAGGAGGCTCTGAATCAAGCGATGAAGCTCCATACCCCACTACTGATCTCCCTTCAATGCTAAACCAAAATGTGTACACTGCGGAGAAGAACACCCAGCTAACAATAGAGGATGTAGTGTAGCTAAGAAGCTGCAACAATTATGAAATAAAAATAAAAATATGAAATCAGAAAAGAGGATAATTCCTCAAAGAAAGGATGAAGAGAAAACCTACACTCAGGCATTGACACAACATAATGACCAGAAAAGTAAAGTTTTAAATAAAGAAATCAAGAAGACTTTGGAACTTATTCTTGATAAATTAGAGAAACAAGGAAGAATGATCAATACTCTTGAAGAGCGATTAATGAAACTTGAATATAGCAATAAAGGAGCTATGTCCAAAAATCAGAAGAAATGAATATATGTCTGAAAATTATGGCATGGAATGTCAATGGACTGCAGCAGTATCGCCACGAGTTGCAAACGCTTCTTGATATAGAAAACATTGATGTATGCTTAATTTCAGAAACGCATTTTACAAATCAATCCTTCATTAAATTTAGAGGATACAAAGTATACCACTCTATAAATCCAGATAATAATGCTAAAGGTGGTAGTGCAGTGATAATTAAAGAAAATTTACCCCACTATGAGGAAGTGAACTTAAACACTGAAGAAATACAGGCAACAGCTATTTGTATACAAACTAAAAACTATTCCATTATCATTGCAGGAGTCTATTGTCCACCCAGACATTCTATTAAAAAGAAAAAGTACTTGGAGTTCATTAAACAATTAGGAAAACGTTTTATAGTGTGAGGGGATTTCAATGCTAAAAATATCCGTTGGGGATCTCGTCTCACCACGACGAAAGGAAGAGATTTACTTAAAGCAATTGAAGAATATGGCTGTCAAGTTCTTTCAACTGGCAAGCCTACATATTGGCCTACTGACTTTGAAAAAATACCTGACTTGATAGATTTCTACATTGTCAAGAATATATCAAGTAATTATATTCAAATTGATGACAGCCAGGACTTAAGCTCAGATCACTCTCCCATATTTTTGACTCTTAATGACAAGGTAATTCAGAAAGAAAGTAACCCAACCTTAGTCAATGGACGAACGGATTGGGTAAGTTTTAAGCAATGCCTAGAAGAGAAGATTAATCTGAAAGTTTCTCTGAAAAGCAATCATGAACTGGATTGTGAAGTAGAACAGTTCATAAACGATATCCAACATTCAGCTTGGGAAAATACACCTGAAATTACAAGAACTACTGGAATTAACTATCCCATGGAAATTAAGAAACTTATAGCTGAAAAAAGAAGAGCTAGACGGGTATGGTAAACAACAAGAACTCCTCAAAATAAGAATAAACTTAACAAACTTACTCAGCGGTTGAGAAAAGATATCAAAGATTTCAAAAATGGATCAGTTGCCACATATATGCAAAGTTTAACAAATGATAGTGTCACTGACTATTTACTGTGGAAAGCTACAAAAAAGAAAAAAAGACCAATGACTCATATTCCGTCAATAAGGCTAGGCTGATGAACAAAAGGCTCAGTTGTTCGCTAAACACCTAGAAGCTACATTTCAGCAAAATGATTGCCAACTCGGTGAAATCTTGAATGAAGAATATACATCAGAGAGCAATGGTAACAAATTTATAACTCCCACAGAGCTAAAGAAATAAATAAAAGACAATTGTAATCCAAAGAAAGCACCTGGTTTTGATTTAATAACTGGAGAAGTCTTGAAACATTTCCCTAGAAAAGCTCTTATTAAGCTCACAAACATAATCAATGCTGCTTTTAGGCTGAGATATATCCCAAGTTTGTGGAAAGTATCGGAAATTATTATGATTCCTAAACCAGGTAAACCATTGCACGAAGCCTCATCATACAGACCGATTTCTCTACTACCAGTTATATCCAAGCTCTTTGAGAGGTTACTATATAAAAGACTAAAACCAATTGTCGATGAAAAACAATTGATACCTAATCATCAGTTTGACTTTCGTAATAAGCACTCCACAATTGACCAAGTGCACAGAATAAGTTGTGTGATAGAAAGAGCCTTAGAGGAGAGAAAGGTTTGCTCTGCTGTATTTCTTGATGTAGCACAAGCCTTTGATAACGTATGGCAAAAGGGCCTAATGCACAAGTTAAAAACTATCTTCTCCAAACAATATTCTGAAATATTGGAATCATATATAACCGATAGGTATTTTAGAGTGAAGCTGGGAAATGATTACTCAGAGCTCAAAGAGATTAAAGCAGGTGTTCCCCAAGGGAGTGTGTTGGGACCGTTCTTATACTTGTTGTATACAAACGATTTACCAACTCCAGCTGATGGTACTATAGCTACATTTGCTGATGATACTGCGCTTTTGACCGTAGGTAATAATAATACAGACGTAACATGCAAATTACAAAATGCCATCACTCAAGTGTATAACTGGTCAAAAAATGGCAGATAAAACTCAATGAACAAAAATCAGTTCATATTAACTTCACCAACAAAAGAATTGATCACACACCTGTGTTCATTAATAATCGAATGGTACCCTATTAGAATACTGCAAAGTACCTGGGTATTACCTTGGACGCTAAGCTACGATGGAAGGTCCACGTTAAAAAAAAGAGAAGAACTGGACATCAGGTATAGAAAAATGTATTGGCTTATGGGCAGAAAGTCATCCCTTTTAGTCCATAATAAACTACTATTATACAAACAAATATTGAAACCCATATGAACGTATGGTTTACAGCGTTGGGGCTGCACTAGGAAATGCAACGTGGAAACTATCCAAAGATTCCAGAATAAAGTGCTAAGAAACAATGTTGACGCTCCATGGTATATTAGAAACAAAGATCTACATCGGGATCTCGCTGTACCAGTCGTGACCAAAGAAATCCGTAACTTTGCTGCAAAACATGAAGAAAGACTTCATCAACATGTGAATGTTGAGGCTATACAACTTCTAGACACTTCAGAGTTGGTTCGTAGACTCAACAGTAGGAAACCTCATGATCTTCTGTGACTGCTGTGACCTCTGGTGCTGTCTTGAAGAATAGTAACATCTTATAAGATAATTATAGTCGCTAATGAGGGACTTTAATACTTTGTTTGTTGTATATGTCAGATGTGAATTGCTGATTAGTCTAGAAAATACTAGATTTTAGTATTATTAAGTACATTGATGTCCTTAAATATATATTTAAAAAGCTAAGAGTTTGGGTGTGCTGACGATAAGACTATAACTACCCAGCGTGGGATATTGGAAACGACAGAAATAATTTTGACTCTTGATTAATATCTCCTTATTCTTGGTTAACATTAGCGATAAAGATAACAGCCAAACCTAATAAAGACAGAATTAATGCGCCACAGATCCAAAAGAATGCTTAACGTAAACTTTGAAGATAGAAGACTCAACCATGACTCGAACCTTAAGCAATCAGAAGTCTCATTGGATCATGCACTCTCTTATAAAGTATCCCAACGAAAACGGTGGCAAAGCTGAGAAGCTGAATGCGCAAAATCATCGGCACCATACAATGTATTGGCTCGGAACGGTCGAGTTCCACACCTGGAAACTGGAATGCAAGGATTATGCCCGCTAATGGAGTCGAGTTGCGCACCAAAACCTTTCCTCATTCTTTTCCTCCGCCTGCGCAGGTAAGTGTTGGGAGACAATAACCTTTCACTGAGTCATTGCAAGACACTCAATAATTCGTTTTTTAATATTTGATCCTTATTTTCGTTATAAACAGTCTATTGGAATCTGCTTCAAATTTCATGAAAAAAGAGTCCAAACTCGACCACATTGCGATAAATCATAAAATACTTATTGATTAATCTATGCATACACGCAGGCAGTAATGCATACTTTCAAAGTGTAAAATACAATTTATTATTTTAATCGCAATGGTAATTTAAATTGACACATGACGTCTATGCACTTATTTATTACGTGTACAATATTTTGGCAAACTATTTGATAAGTTCGTTATTTCTTTACAAAACAGATGTATTTTATACCGCAATTGCTTATCGATGTCAAAACTTCTTTGATGTATATCAGTGATCACCCCAATTTGGCATCGTATTACCTCCTAAAGCTATTAAATGATGTCGATGTTTTTCTTTATTTCAAAGATAATTTTAAGTACTAAAATACTTAGGAGTCAGATATTAATTTGAACTTCTCATTTATTTAAATGAAGTTTTTAAATTTAATTTTTCTCCACGAAAAATGCAATGAAAATGTGTTCCAAGTCAGAAAAAGTATGAAAAAACTGGAAAAGGCAGGTAAGTTTATTTTCATTTGGTTACCTGAAGTAACGTAACTAAGATTTTAAAATTCGGTATCTAAATTAGCAAAACGATCTATAAGAAAGAGTGAAATTAATTTTGAATTAGTGAATGTTATATAAATTATAACAAAATTATAAAAAATAATTATAAAAAAATATAAATGAACAAATAATCTTTTAAACTATTGTGTAACAGCAAAATATCAATACCATTTATCTAGAATAGCTTATGAAATTTCTTTCAGGTACTTGAAGTAAGAAGTATGTTTCAGCATTTTTTTTTAATTGTAGAAGTGGTTTATTTTTCAGCAAGGAGAAACCAAGTCGTTATTTGAACTTTAAATGATATTATTTTGCGAACAAATTTATAAGATTAAGAAAAACAAAATATTATAATAACTTTTTTATCAACGTAAATTTGATAATTAACCCAATCATACAATCGTTGCACCACCTTGCGTCGATTCTTTTCTATTTTTATTGGTGTATTTATTATGTTTATTGGTAATAATTTTCGCTGATGAAACTAACAATTTGTCTCAGAAAATCTGTATTGGAAAACAACGAAACGTAAGAAAACAGCCGCACACCCAATATTCAACAGTTATCGTCGAATCCATTAAAAATCTTTATATTTATTTACTGTTATTAAAGTTAAGAAATAATCTAATTATAACTGAATTGTAGTAGAGATTAACAGTAAGGAAACATTAAGCGATGCCCTCTGTGATGGCGAGATACCACGTGCTGCCGTTTTACGAACTATAATAACATTAACAAAATAATTTCATCATATTCAGACTATTTTTTAAACATAGTTTTGAACACAACGTATCGACTGTGGGCACAGTCCTCATCAGGCGAATCACAAGTTTTACATTAAAAATCAACAACAAATAGTCTAGGAAATGATGAAATTGATTTATTGAAAAAGTAATCATATGAACTATTCTCTATAAAACAATAATATCACTTTTAACGGTTTCGGATACTATTTTTTTAAGTTCACAAAAGTGTTAATCTGACAGAAACATAAAAAATATCATACCGTAACTTTCCAATGTTGTATAAATATGAATCTGTTTTTTTACTTAAAAAAAGATGAATTAAATACATGTGTTATAATGCCCTTGCTATAGCATTTAGGATGACAAAGAATGGCTGAAGGCCCCACGGTTTTCTGCGAAGAGAGGGAAAATAACGCATGGTGTGCAACTCGAATTCGACCTCTCGTGAGATCTTATAATCCTCTTAGACATTTCTTGATCATGGTGCGCAACTGCACCGTACCCGTATTGACTGCCTGTGCTGAGACACATTCCACCTCTAGAAGTAATATGGAAAAATGATTTTGTACAAAAGTATCGGAAGGTAACCCCCTCCTTCTCATGCTGGACGACATTGAACTTTTGACCCCAAATAATGATAAAATTACAATATATTGTAATATAATTAAATGATTNATATATATATATATATATATATATATATATATATATATATATATATATATATATATATATAAAAGAGAGGATCCACGTTGAAGCGCTTATTGTAATATAATTGAATTTTGAAAAATATAAACAAATGAAGGAGACATCTAACGCTCACTTACCTGGTCCACACGGCGTAGTAATGACTGATGATATAGAGCTTAAATATAAAGGTAGGGGAATGGGTTCGGCCGATTCATTGGCGTGAAACACACATTAATCCTTCTCGAAGGAAACACAATGTTCATAAAAAATAATATAATTACAACAAAATAAATACATAATTGTTATGACAACAAATGCTCCCTTACATTTCCCCCAAAATAAGAATACAACATGCAATTGTTCACTAACACACATTACAAATCTTAAACTAACACTGAGTTTACACAATTGGTATTTCTTTGACATACAACAACGGAACTTGTCAGTTCAAAAACTTTGTACGAACTGAAGGCTCATTGGATATCATAACAGTTTGTGAATAATAAAGTTCGTCCAATCGGATAGTAACACAGCGGCGACCAATGAGGTTACTTGTATCATTTACCAATTGTCTTCGCAATACAATTTGATACAAGTCCCTAATCAAATCACACTGTTTTGAAAATGGAGAGTCGTCATTGGCTCATCAAAAATGATTACCACGGTGTTGGCGAATTGATGCCAGACGTCATCGGAAGTAAAAGATGCAGAGGTGGGGTTGCGAAGGTGAGAAGTCTTATGGAGTCTCATTGGCGTGTTTAATTTCGCCCAGATGCCCAATTAGGTGACCTGCAGTCAGCATCACCCACGAGGCCTCGTAGACTCCAGCTATTCCACGTTCACCAGTATCGATAGTGTCTCGGTTATTTCGATAACTTAATCGATCTTGAACACGAGTGTCCCGAGGTTGCACATCACGGTGAATTTAAGCACTACTGATAATTATCATCAGATGCCAAAATTTTAACAGTCGAGTATCGACTTTGAAAAAGAACTCGATGAATGTCGATCAAATTTCTCTCCTCGTGATCTAAGAGGGTGACCGCCTCTATAAAAAAATATCGACGATTACCATGATCACAATCATAGCAAAAGTGTCTAACTCTGATATCTCTTATATTATCAAAATTTCCTATAAGAACACGAGTGTGTGTTTAAATATCTTCATCCCCTCTTCTCCTACTTTGTAAAATCAGTTTGACTCCGCCCATTGCATATATCACGAACTTTTTATCCAATCATATCTAAAACTTTATTTCATGTGATCTCTCACGATTGGTTATAGTCCTTTGACATTGTCGCCTAAATCAACCTATCTCTGATCGTCCTCTAATCACGTGATGTCCCGTCTCGTGATGTAGTGTTTTTGCTGAACGTAGTCTGCGTACCCTCAAAAATTGAGGTCACCAATTCTACACAAAAGACCCTTCAATGAGCCAGAAGGCCTTCCCCCTCGTCGTGATCGCTACTACCTCTCTAAAATTGAACGTAAACCAGAAGCCGTAGTTCCCAGGCGCACGCTTGGCGAAGGGTCACCACTTCCCCTTCTTTTGTTATACTTGACTGAACCCAGATCTCGTTTTCTCTTTTGAACTCGTTTTAACATGTATCGCTTTACAATGTCTATACTTTAACGCGTAATATTTTCGCGATCCCGCGATTATTTATTCCTTTCATTTTATTATAAAAATTCGAAAAAATTGGGTCATTCCATGTCAAGTGGACCAAACCCATTTTAGGTACCATTCTTAATCTTCGTCAAATTTTGTGTATATGTAGAACAAACATTCAAATGATATTGTGTAAAATTTCAATATATTCAAACAAATGCTTTGGGGTCAAAATTTGGCTATCAATAGGGAACTGAAGACTTGCTTGCCTGGCTATCGGGTGTGACCCCTCGGCTATGGGGTTACCATTTCAAGCATTGAATAATTTGACTCTTCATTGCGTGATAAATAGATAGAATTTTCAAAGTAATTTTTCTTACCTTTAGAAAAGAGACACAAAGTTGAAACAAGGTGATGCTTGAAGTAAAAACCTTGCTCTATGCAGTGATAGTAAAAAGAACTCGATTGGAAGAAATGCTTTTTTGCCTTGATAAATAGATCAAATAATCATTATAAGTAGATCAAAGAATGAACACGTAATTTAAAGTAGTATTCTTCAGAAAGCAATAAGAATACATCTAGTTCTGATTACATACAGCTAATACAGCTTTGAATTACTTGTTGATCCATGGTCTTCTTTCCATCTCCACAAACTCCAATTTGAGACAGTATTTGACCTCACTTGTAAAGGAGATCGGCGCGTATACGGTTGAGGAACATCCGTACTGCGCGGGGTTCATTCCATCCAGACGGTCTCTCAGAAATGCACAAAAAGTACTTGATATTGGGGAGGATAGTTGCTCTGCCAGTTTTTCTTCCAAGTCTCTAAGATGCTAAAGTGGTCCACAACTAGTTGTTTGAGAGAGCAAGACGTCTTGATTTGAGTCTCCCGTGCTCCAGATGTTTAAGAACCCTTGCTGAGGAGTAAATAAAACAAAGCAACAAACTATGTCGCTTTTTTTGCATAGAAACTGTGCCAGAGGAAGGAAACGGGGAGAGTAGAGAAGAAAGAGAGAAGATCGGGAAGAGACACTTGGGACCTAATGACACACTTCTCATCGCACGCTCCGCCCAACTGACGTCATCTTCCAAATGGGATCACAAAGAAAAAAGTATTACAAAAGGCGCAATTCGACGGACAGTTTCGGCTGTGGAAAAAGTAAGTTGTTTTTAACATAAATCTAACTAGGAATCGTAATTATTTTATAATATTTAATACAGATGTCTTTTCGTACGAGAAATTCATAGGAATTATTATTTGCCCCGTCATTCTTTTTTGCCACAAGGCTAGCGTGTATGCGGATTCACAATGTTTGCAAGACTTACTCATAAAATTCAATTTTTTTGATTCCACCGATATGCAATCGGGTGTAGGTAAAGTTATGAGATTCATATTGGACAATATAAAAAATTCCTCGGGAGTACAAATACTATGTCACAAAAATACTTCAATACCACGTACTATTCCCAAAAACGTATATTATGACGTTCAAAATAATGAATAATTTATTTTCACAATGCAGTAAAATCTATATCTTTGAATTGGCTAATAAATCGTAAAAAAATTTGTTCGAATCAAGGTTGTAGAGGAGAAAATTCTTCTTTTAGAGGTAGGGAATGCGATAATCGACAATTGCTTGGAGAATATGACTTTCGTGAAATATTCTTTTTTTTTTTTGGCGCAATTGATCTTGGGACAAAGTTAAGTTACGACACCAAATTTTTTTGTTTATTCATCCTCAGGGTCTTTTTCCCAAATTTTTCGAAATTTTCTCATAAATATTATTAGAACTACGGAAAAGAGCCTGATGTCGCTTCCGCAACATTTCAGTTCGCCGAGAATAAATCAGAGGTCAGAATATTGTATAAACGTAATCTTAAACACTTTTTGAACAGTTGTCATCTATTTCAGCTTATGAAGAATTTATATACCGCAATCTTCGGACGAGGTTGCTTGGCTACTGAAAGAAATCTACGTTCACTTATGTGTGAGGAGAAAGCTGGAACGGATTGCATTAAGCAAATAATTTCTAACACAAATTAAGGGTAAATTCTTGATTATTGAACTCGTTTTCCTTATTAGGAGATAATGAGATAAGATCAACAAAATATTATTAAACTATTTATAGAACATCCCTATTGGAGAAATTTTTTTTTTTCGAAACGTTGGCTCTATAAATAGTTTAATAATAGGTTTTAACTTTATCTCAATAACTCCTGACAAATTAAGAGTGTTGGAATTAGTGAATATCTGCTGATCTGAATATACCTTGCAACATGTTCACGAGTACATCCACAACCACACAGCTACCAGATATGTTTATGGCACACATGATATAGAAAAAATGGTCTCATAAACGATTATCGAAGCAATAAGCAACATATTATTTCTTCACTAAAGAACATGCTTTAGATGCTTTTTGACTTTGAAAATTGTTACGTGATGATTCAGATGCTTGAAAAGAGCTACCAATCTTCACCTGCTTGCTTGCTACCTATATCAACCAATAATAAGCCAATTATGAACAAAGTTTATAAGTTATAAATTTATATCAGCGGCTTTCAATTTGACTCTTACTACGAGAATCAAATTATAATGCCATTTGTTTTCATAAATATCATATAGTTCCGTTGTCCTCGTTTGAAAAATTCTCCAACCTTTGCCAGAAACAGAGAGATTGTCATGGCCGACAATGGGTCTGAGACACACCATCGGTATAAGAGGCGTTGTTTTGACAGTGATTGACTCATTAATCAACGCAGAGCCAAAACTACTGAATCTAAAAACATAAACTTTGAATAGTAGGTTTCTTTTGTAACGTAAACACCAGATAATAAAATATGTGTATGTAATGATTCTCCTATTAAATATCTACAATCCGTTTTCTGGAAAATTCAATATTTTAATCTTAAAAGGAGTGAAAATATTTGGTTGTTTTTATTCATATCTTACTGATTCATTAAACAAATAAAAATATTACAGAAAATATTTGATCGGTTGTTACACCATTTATTTTGCTGAGATTTCAAGCAGTTTATTTCCATGCACTCACATGAAAAATTAGTCTTTTGAGAATTATGTTTAGGTGGTAGAGCTCATTTTAAAAAATTAACGTTGAAATCTCTTAGATTGCGGTGAACCTCACCGCCATGATTAAAATTAACGTTGCAAAATTCATATACAGTAAGCTATCGGTTATCCAGCGTAAAGTGTTGGCAGACGTGTCCGATAAGCTGGACCGAGATACTTTATTTCCTACGTAGCTTTTCACAGAAAGTTCGTATTGACGTTCTTATAGAACTGCATTGTACCTAGAACTACAGCATTGACATGTTGAACAATTTAGGAACTCTATGTGCACAATGTATCTGCTTTATGGACGTCAAAAAACTTATACATAGTGCAATGAATAAAAAGTTATTCTACCATGCTTCTATGGATAAGGATTTTTTTTCCTTTTTTGCAATACTAAAAGGTTTACTTTTCTTGTGATATTCTTATTCCTGGTACAATGAATAACAATTAAAGTCATACTTTTTTGGGTTTGAAGAAATTACTTACTCGAATGTGAAATGGTGATCGTACTGACGCACGAGTGTGTGATACTTTTCAATCGCTGTTTTAATGAACCATGAAGCAGCCAAGAATTTGATCATATCTTGGGATATACTTGAACCTTTCTTGCAAAATGAATTTTTTTAGTGTTGTGTGATTATACAATTATCGGTAATGATATTTTCCATATATATGTGTGTGATACAAGTAAACAATAGTTACGTACCTTTTACTCACCACACAAATTGTTAAGTGGAATTGCAAGACATAGAGGAATAATAGACACCCTTTATTATGCAACGGCAGGCAGTGAAAATGTGAAAATACTAACATCTCGCAATGTTGCGATACCTGGAGATTATTATTAATGTGGGTGATCTGCCACAATAATCATAATAATGAATTACTCAGATTATATTTCTTTGTAAGATATTAAGTTAAATACACTGCGCGTCAAAACTGGCTGCACAATAAATTCATCGCTTCATAACTTCGATGTATTAAAATGTATCAGTGAACTTTGGAGTGAAGAAATTCCCATCTATTATCGAGATATATGCTTAACGATTGCTTGATGTTCTCAGTTTTTTTCCCTCGACATTGTGTGAGTGTCTCAGTATGAAGGGGGTGGAACAGGAACCTCCCAATAGGGGAATGTCTTGATAATACGTGGGAACTTCCTCACCCCAAATTTCACTACGAACAATTTTACACTATAGAAGTTGTGGAGCGATGAATTTACTGCACCACTAATTTTGACGCGTAGTGAATGTTGCATGACATGTAATTATCATAACATATAACGTAGGTTAATCTAGATATTATCACCATCGCCGCTCAAGATGGTTCATGTTTGTGTGAGTTACAGGCGAGACGTGTCCGTATAGAGTTTGAGTGACAAGAATTACTATGGAAGTGTTTGGTGTGTATCATAAGTAATATACATGGAAGGTTATAACTTCGGCAGTGTGTTTAAAAATTTGAGAAAATGTGACCCATAGGGGCTGAAATATTAAGATTTTAAAATACTGTGTTATGACGAAGTCTTTAGTGCATAGAAACGAGGTTTCTGAAAAGTTTATAGTAAATGTTGATACTACAGGAAGAAAGCAAAGGGGTTTAAAGTGTCCTTTTAAAATTTGTTCTAATTTGGTGCATAACTTCCTGACGCTTCAAAGGTAAAATATGCAATGTTTTTCAATACGTAAGGTTGAAGAAAATGCAGATAATACGGAAACCTGATGGAGGACAGTGCTCTAATTTACTAAATAGGTAGATGCTTGATTTTAGAAGCTGCTTCGCTAAAGCATAATCATTCAGTGGTTTCAGAATTAATGACATAACATGTTCACAAGGACAGTCATATGTACTGTTATGGTGCCAGAGAGAAACTCATTTACAGATGTGACATCAACTATACTTTTGAAGAGACGCAGAAGGCTCGTGTATGCTTGTGAAGGCTAGTGTACGTTGGGTTTCTCATAGTTTAGATAGTATGCTTTAGTTATCAGAAACAGTGTTGCCTACATGTCTCACTAGTATGTATGTGAACCATGTGTGTGTCAAACAAGTTTTTAGTCTCTAGGGCCATTGGTTGCAAGGAAGATAGAGAAACTTTACACCAACGCTTGTACGTATTTTGGGTGATTTCTTACCCATAAGGGAAGATAATAGGGAAAATACACATGAGAGGGAAACGTGAATTTTTCTCAAAACAAACATAACTCCCAAACGGAACATCTGAGAGGAATGGTATATCGGACCTTTCTCATAGAATCTGATACGTCATACCTTCTGGACCGAAAAGATTTTCCCCCACGTGTCATATATGTGTGAAAATAGAGAAAAAATATTCGTTAGTTCAGGAATTTGATGTAGTGGACGGCCACTTGAACTCGTGGTGGGAGGAGTGATAGAAAGGTCCCATGTGTGCACATTTACATTTAGTATTTT
>NNCF01135360.1:0-11688 GCA_002313205.1 Laupala kohalensis | reverse complement strand
TGGAACTACTTCAAATTCATTTGTCTCGACAGGGATTTTAAATGCAATAGCACGAGTACTTTATGCTGTTGATATCAAATACACGTGTGGCAAATTTTTCGTGTTTATTAACTAATTAATTATTATTATTTTATTAATTTTATTTATAATAATTGATAATTATTATTTAATTAATCAATTTATTTTAATTATTAATTCTACTACTATTAACGTCCATTATGTAATCTAATTAAATAAATAATTAAAAACTTTCGACCTTTTTTGGTCGAATAATATTTTTATTTTTTGTGAATAGCTCACTATGTTTCGACGTGGGATTACGCCGTCCTGGATTCTAATAATGCGTAACATACTTTCCGCTAATTACTATCCAATAGAATTTGTTAATAAAAATATTCAAAAGGGATTGTATTACATTCAAAACAGGCAGCAACTAACGCAATATCCTCTATATAATATGATTTATGCAGGGTTTCCTTATAATAAGTTCATAACTCCTCCACTTCATAGATTACTTAAGACTGAGAAAAAAATGAAATTGATTTCAACATTTAAAAATAAAAGGAATAATTTGATAACGAAAGGGAAAAATAAGAAAGATCACATGAACACTAACAACGTAGTATCCAAAATAAAATGTAAAGATTGTAAATGCTAGCTACGTAGCACAAACAAAAAGAGGGTTAAAAACTAGAATACAGGAACACAAAAGAAATTTAAAATCAGTAGAACATAGTGTAGTTACCTAACGTTGCATTAATAATGATCACTTGATGCATTGGGAAAATATATTAATTTTTGACATAGAAGTTAATTTAACAAAGTTCATTGAACCTACTATATGTCTCGTTTATAGACAATCATTCAATCAATTCAACAGAATTACTCTTATCTAAATCTTTATTTATTAAAGGTGTTACAATGTTCACATTCTTTAAATACCTTTGGTTACAGGTTCCACCTACGTTTCAAGGTTTATTAACCTCTTCATCAGGGCTATTTTAAGATTACATAAAAACAGACATTATAATAGGCTCAAATCACCAATACAAACATAATAACTCTATGTCAATTAATAACACTTATTTCAGTCAACTCTTTCACAATACAATACTGTGTTTCATTATTCTATAACATTCACACAATTCATCACAATCTGTATTATAATGTCTGCTTTATGTAATCTTAAAATAACCCTGATGAAGAGGTCAATAAACCTTGAAACGAAGGTGGAACCTGAAACCAAAGGTATTTAAAGAATGTGAACATTGTAACATCTTTAATAAATGAAGATTTAGATAAGAGTAATTCTGTTGAATTGATTGAATGATTGTCTATAAATGAGACATATAGTAGGTTGAATGAACTTTGTTTAAATAGAATAAGACAATCAAAATCTAAATATTATAGAAGTTAATTATTACTAACGTTGTATATCAGAAATTATGTTCATAAAAAATACACACGGGAGTTTGAATATACGCATAGACACTGAAAATCTATCTGGTTAATACAATACAATATTATAGCATATTTGTGTTTCTGCTTTTTTCTAAACATATTTTGTGCTTATGTCATGTTCATTTGTCCTTTTACTATGTTTGTTAAAATTTGTTATTACTTGACCAACTGACAACGACGATCAGCTGAGCATCACTCGGAGCGGGAACTGCCATTGAAGTAGTTGCAATAACCAGCGTGAGATGGCGCTGAAGATTCATGATACCGCGTGAGCTGACAACGATTTTCGTACACAGAAAGGTACTGCAGGAGTGCCATCTCCTGTGTATAGTCTCCTTGGATGAAATTAAACAAACACCTTGTTGTTGTTTCGGAAAATATAAGTGGAAATGCATCGCCTCGAACAAGTAGAAGTGTTAGGAACTATGGTATTACTAAAGACGCGGAGGAAACAATTTCCCATAGAAAACGGAAGACTAAGAAGAGAGAACAAGACCTAGTTAGAGTGAAAATGTAGGGAGAGACGGAGGCTTATGAGGATTTAATAGGAATATTTGAAGATATAAAATTCAATCGAGTTCTTGTCAAAATACACGAGATGATTAAAGATGGAGTTACGAAAATTTGGAAAAAGATAGTTAATTTACAAAAGGAAAATGACCAATGCGAAGACAATTAGAGAATGATAAGAGAATATACAATATAAGGGAACAAATGATAGATCTAATTAGTAAATAAAACCAAGTAAAAGGGAATGTACTAGATAGGAATCAGCAGTACGAAATAGAAGGACGACAGGTGGTGATAATAGATGAAAGGTGGAATACAGAACATAGCGATTTGAAGGAGGACACGAAGGAACTCCGTCTGTTTACAATGAGAGATGCGCAGATATAAAACATAATATACCACAACAAAGTGTTTCAACATATTTAAATTTAAAATTTAAATCAAATAATAGATAGGCGAATGGAGGAGGTGCTAGGTTAGCAGATCCAACAGACAGGCTACATGATTTGGTTAGAGTGGAGACACATGCGGAGAAGAAACGTTTGCCAAAGCAAAAGAAGGAAAGGGTTTTGGTCTTGGGGAAGGCAAAAGATGTCTCATAAGTACAGATGGGAATAAATTCCATGAGATGATGGGACGGGAAAAGGTAGAATTAATGTATAAGGATGGAAATTAACACGCGGGGAGAAAATAATAGTGCGCGTCGCGGACGGAGTAATGTAGAATAAAATATGGGGATTAATACTTTTTGGCGCTGAGAGGAAAGGATCCTAAAACAGTTAGGTCCAAAGTGATTTATATTGTAACCAAGAAAAATGAGGAGGAATTTAAACAGCTCCTTGTGATGCAGAAGTGAGGGGATATGGATGAAGCAATTACAGTGATTAAGGAATTTTTGAATTAGTCTCGTAATTGGGTTTTTGAAATAGGAAACAGTTTGTACGAGAGAATTCTGGAACGAGAAAAGATGTACACAGGACTGCAATAACATAGAATACATGATTAGATTGATCCCTTAAGATGTTATGTTTGTCAGATTTCGGCATCTTGCAAAATTTTGCAGAGGTAAGACACTTGTGGAGAGTGTGGAGAAATAGACATGAATACATTGATTTTACTTCTACGAAAGTTATTCGTATAAACTGTAAGAGGAAGTACAGAGATTATAACCATAATATGAGAATCATGGATTGTGAGGATTATAAAAGTGTGTTAATTGATAAAACAGACTACTGACTATGATTAACTTCGTACAAAAGTATTTGCAAAGGCAAAGGAGACATTGAAGAAACAGTTGAGTTGGTTAAATACATTGGGGATAACGATGTAGACATTTGATTAACATAAGAATGGTACACAAAAAAAGGTAGGCTTTCTTACTTCCTACCTCTTTTTAAGATAATAAATCATTTTGGAGGACAGAGTGCAGTTCTGATCTGTACCATAAAAATTGAAATACAAGAAATAAAGGCATATTTGGGCAGATTTACAGATTATAAGAATTGTAAAGGATAGAATAAGCATAATGGTATTGAATATATACCATTATGGTATATAGGTCAAAAAATAAACGAAGAATTTCTGCCTACGTTTCGATGTTTAATACAATGTCTTCTTCAGGGCATCACTATAAAATACATAAAATGAATACCATTTTGGAGAAACAAGAAACTATAAAGAATACTAAGAAATTAAAAATATAAATTAATACATTATTGTTCACACAAGGCGAACTAAACCCATTTCAAAGGGTCCATGAACCCTTTTCAATGGGTCCGTGCACTCTTTCAAATGGTGCGCATGGGTCCATGCACCCTTTAAGGTGGAACATTAGTTACTTGAGTTAATTTTGTACTTCTTGGTACGGTAAAATCAACATTATTTTTGTTTATGCTGTAATACAAACAACAATATAAAGAACACATTATTTAATAAAGAATCGTTTTGTCAGTTTCTGGAATAAACAACGCTTGCAATATCTTTCTTTAGGTTATTAATTATCCAAACACTTCTTCTCATTTGCGTTAATTAACGCACTCCCTTCTGCGAATCATAATTTAATAAAAAAAATTCAAATACACGAAAATAAGCTTCAAGATTTTAAAATTTATATTTCATACACCTAGCATAATCGTATTTGCAGAAGGATCGTTTTTCTTCTTGTAATAGTATTTTATAAATCTATTCACATACGTATTTTTGTAGAAGTCACCGTGGCAAGTCCAAGTCCAAGTGGTAGTGAATCGACTGTTCCCTTAGAGTGAGTACTTGTAGGTTCAAACCCACCTAGGGTATGTTATTTTTACTTACTTTTGTGTATAAAACAATACACCGCTTTATACGTTGAGACTGTTTTCAACAAGTTAATTAAAGAAAATCAATGTGTTTGATATATACATTATTGCCATCCGAACAATTTTATCTATTTTCCCCATATTTGACCTGCCTCGTGCGCTGCCCCCAGTTTGTGTTTACAATGTACAGCCTCATTAGGTGGAAGGAGGTGCAGCTTACGCTGCTGTTCAAATTTAAGTCGACGTAGTTTGCCTATGGACACAAATAAATTACATGTTCTAATAATATAATGATCTACAATATATAACACTGGTTGTAATCGTGCAGCATATAAAATCGTGATCCGAGATTAATATTACAAAAAAAAAAGTTTTAGATGACAACAAATATAACTAAAACTGAAATCTCTTTCATTAATTTATTCAAATAAAATTGTGAAATACAACCACAGGAACAAATAAATTACATCTTCTGGTGACATATTTATCCACGATATAACAATTTGGTAGTAATCGTGCAACCTAAAAAAAAACCATCAATAATATGAAAACCTTGTTGACGAATTTTTGTACAATTGAAATACTTTATATATTCTACATACTTAACTCACTCATTTATAATGTTAGTATCGATATTTAGTTTTCTTTATTGATTTTCAGAGCAGGGAACGAACATNGATATAGCACTGAAATCAAAACAATAGTTAAAAATAAACAAAATGGTATCACTCATTACCATCAAAATAATGGAAAAATAAAAAACGGAGCTAAGCAAAATGTATCAAGAAAGTTCAGCAAATGAATTAGTGCACACCTACAAACGCCGCGAAATGGTACACCGTCATTGGATGTGAACTCGCGACTAAGGACGTTCGTGTGGTTGGAAGATTCCAAATACAATGAAAACATGAGATGCACACTATCTTCTATTCTCCTTTGAAAATAACATTAAAATGACATACCTACAAACACACTCTTTGGATTCTCACCATTGGTAAACGAAAAAGTATGCGATGTGAGTGGAAATTATTTCACTGCATCTATACCAAACTTTACCGATAATGCGGATTAAACATATACTAATTACACTATGAATACCGTATATTTAAGAAAAATAAAATAGTTGGAACAGTTTTTGAATATCTTTCAAATGTATACTTTAACCTTCAAATGAAGTAGCCTTTGCGTTCAAGTAAAGCGAAAGTTTAAATCACCTGCGCAAATTCTCTCTTTCTAGGTATTCCTGGTTGAAATTATTTCTTTCATCTACGACTATAAGAAGAAAGGTTTGAAATACCTTATCTGATCAGACGGCCTCGTGTTACTCTGTAGAGGGGGAATTTGAGTTTATGGAGCTTAGTAAAATTGGACGATGCGATTGCTATTTTATTGCTACGAAAACTGTTAGTTTAAATTAATAGAGCATATACCTTTTTCTTTAGTAAACATTGTTCTCCAAATGTATAATGTTGTAAATCTAGATGCTATATGAATAAATATTTATTGAAAATATGGTTTGGATATATATTAGACCCGTTTCCTACTCAATATTTTTATTAAAATAATGTTTTAATACTTGGGGTAAAATTACGAACTCGTGAATTTCTTTTAGTATCATTGTTTTCTTGAAATATAAATTATTTGCTTTTAAATTCAATATAAATTATTTTTGCACATGTTTATTGAAATTTTGAAGAACTTTTCTAAATTCCTCGTAAAATATATCATTGAACACTTTCATTTACACATGAAGAAACTAAAATATCACAACTTAATGAGAACGTGAATAGAAATTATTTTATAGAAACTTTGTCGTCTCGTCGGCAGATGAACTTTGTCATAAACTGCCCTGCCACGNGTAATGCTACGTTGCCGAATTGACAATTGCTCAGCGTATGTTTTAAGATTTTCCTAAGCAATGTGAGAGCATGAATTAAGGTTTCGTTCATTACAGCTCCCAAACAGATATTACGAGCTGAATTGTGGTATAAACCATTTTCAAAAATCAGTTCACAAGTGTCACAGGGATTAAACCCATTTTGTGGTGACAGAACAATCATAGCAGTGCTTCACTGTTCACAGCCAATTACACTTTTGCTGGAGGAGGTAAAATGTCTATTGAAAATTTGGAACAAATAAATAGCCACTTGAGTCTGCGTGTTTTAGTCGATTTGACAATGAAAGACTTTTTTTTTCTTGAATTGCCTGTTGCAACCAGTGTTATATATTGTAGATCATTATATTATTAGAACATGTAATTTATTTGTTTCTTAAGTAGTTATATATTATTTATAACTCGAGAATTAAACTTTTGTGTTATTAGTTCATATTTTAGACAAACGTTTTCTATATTTATTTAATTCATTTTCACATATATGAAAAACTTAAGAGAATCGCAAATTATGTGAAATTACTTTCGACAATACACATCATTTGTAGGCAATGAGATTTGATTTCTTTACTTCACTGTATAAATATAAGAAATTATAGGAATATTTATAAGTAATTTGTGATTCGAATTATACCAATTCCATACGATATCTTGCAATTATATTCAAATTCTGTTAAAAACTATATTTTATCACAGTATTACGCAAACGTTTTTTACAGAAACTCTAATATCTTTTACATTGCCTATGAAGACCTTGCGAGACAACGAATCTCGAGATGTCGTTTAAATATAGAGAATGGTAAAGTTTATTGAAGTCAAGAATATACAGAATATTTTTGTTATAGAAGTCCAAAATGTGTATAATAAAAAAATACAAAATATTTCTTTAATAGCGGTATAATGAAACATTTTATCTCGTTACGATTTACCAGCGGTACTATTAGTCTTCCAAATATGGGAGCCCTTTCAAATAGACCTACGTTTGGCCGAACGAAACTTCCCCTGTTGAAGGGAAGGCAGGAGGAGAGAGGCGTTGCAAACTTAACAGATCCAAAACTGGTCAGAGCGTGGGACTTAAAAAAATAAATTTGCCTTTTTTTGTTATCAGTAGTGTACAAGTTTGTGCTGTTTACGTCTGTCATAATTATATTATTTACTTTCACGACCTTTTTCAGACTATAAAGTATACGTTGTAATTGAAGTATAAATTTTTAGTCTGAAAACGATCGTAAAAGTAAATAACGCGTGCAACTTTGTTTTGCAGGTTGGACAGGACGTGAAGAGATCAGACAGGAGCTTATTGAACGAAGACACGCTTTGGAGAATTGTGGGGACACAAACACGCTCTCCTGTTCCTTCGGTAACATCTTCAGGCCGCCGATCGGGTGGAAAATCGGCGACCAGAATGGTAATTAATTTTGAATAGTTCAAATATTCACTGAATGTGCATTGTAACTTATAGAGCTTCTATTGTTATGTTTGATTGCTTTAATTAAAAGATTAATAAACTATTTCATCGATTGAATTCATATGCAGGGGTGGTTTGTGAACAAATCTAATCAGACAGACCAAAGTATCTACATTCGAAGTAAAAAACACAGTAATTCTAAATAAGTTCACAAATATTTCCTACAAATCTATTATTTGTAATGCACATCAACAATATAAATCTACTATTTCTTATCTTACTTAAGATCAATAATTGATCGTTTTAAATCGGCTATCTCGTAAACCTATAGTGGTATTTTGCCAAGACTTGATATATACAGGTTTTTAATATCAGGAATCGAATGTAATAAATGTAAATTTTGTGAAAATTCGTTTTGAAAAATAATTTTTCTAAGCGTTCTTACTTTGCACTTGTTTTTTTTTACAATCTTATAACGCTGCTTTGACCTGACCTCCCTTCGATCGTCCTTCGCAGGGCAATATTACCGACAACACCACCAAAAAAGCAGCTTCCGGAACCGGGGGAGGAGGACGGTGTTCAAATAATTTTCACTCTCATGGGTTGGCGACAGCCATCCTCTTCGAAACGTTCGGTCGGTGCTTCAAGCGAAAGTCACCAGCTCGACCTTCGAAAACTCAATGTTTGGAAATGCGAGTCGGTCCATAGGGACGTATAATATCCGAGAGTGTGTCTATAGGGTCCGTCCCACGAGACAGTCCCTGAACTGACCTCCGGAAATGGCGGGCCAATCAGTGTTTCACACTAAACCAAAAACATTTGCTTCATAACAAGTGTTGGGTTTTAAAAATGTGTTTACGCTCAATTATGTTATGTTGAATGAAAATGGGAGGCGGGACCGGGGTACGAACCCGGGACTTTGAGCTCAGCGCGCTCATTCGCTTACCGACTGCGCCATCCCGTTTGCCTCCTAGGTCCGTCTTCCATCCTCATTCAACTTCCATCCTCACCTGGCGGTGAGGTTCACCGCAATCTAAGAGATTTCTATGTGTACGCGCCGCGGACCCTATTGTCTGAGATAAATTCGCCGCTCACCTACAGGTCATGACATTGAACTGTTCTGTGTTGTTTTACGTTGAAGCAATGCACAACACTCGTTACCGATGACTAATAAATAATGATAAACGATACATTTCCAAGTAGCGCGGGCGCCGCTCCGTGACATCCAGATAGGGTTAGATGAGAAAGAATCTCCTCTATGTTAAATTAGCAATTATAGATTTAAAACTCAACAAATGAAAATAACCTAATCAAAGGAAGTATAAATAATAGTTCATTCACTAAAAGTTTACTTGAAAATATTATTATATTGACTATATGCGAGCGTTGCTCAGTCCTATAGTTTAATAAAACTAAAAGTTAAAAATATACAACAATTTAAAAAATATATATTTGAACATAAATGTCATTACATAAAAAAATAAATTAACCCATCAAATGTGTTAGGAAAAATGAATATACATCCATTCATTAAAGTTTTACTTCAAATTATTTTTATAATGAATCAATCCGAGCTTAGCTCGGTCCACTGAAATTTATGTTTACGTATAATAGAAAACATACCCCAACTCATTCCTTTACACATTCACAACTCTATTATTCTGTTCCCTCCATTACTTAATGCAATGCACTCGTCGCTTTTGTAATTTTATTTCATTATATGGGTATCAGAATTCGCAGTGGTGGACGAAGCGAATTCGCGGCAGGTTTTAACGGGGTACTCCTGTTTCCCATGCATTTCATTTTACACACACTCATTATTATTCACCGTCATGTCATTCATGCATCACACACCACAGGGAGATGTATCATGAAGGGCATCCGACACCCTTGTAATTCCCCTGACATGTCAAAAGAGGCATCATCTCGACCTCTTCAAGACAAAGGAAGAAGAGTTGAGGAAACACATTTTATTTCTTGTCTTATGGCGAGGTTAGATTATTCAGTCAATGCGACTTTTACGAAGGAATGACGTATTTCGCAGGAACAGTCACTTGCTCAGTTATTAGTGGCAGGGTTTTACACAAATATAATGGGTGTATCTCACCAGGAAAAGCCTTGGACAAGATCTGCTTAGAATATCGGTTTACGTTATTGACATTGATCTCTGCTTGTTGCATGGACTTTCTTAGGAGTCGTCGTGGCTGGCAGCTACCCAGAATGACTGCTGATGAGCAATGCTTGTAGGGAGTGTGTGTTTTTGTTTTTTTAAGAACTGACTGTTATAGTTCACTGGCCATTCGCATGGATTTTAAGTGTACTTATGTCCGTTGAAGTAAATATACAGAGCGATACAAAATTCCTATTACACAGTTGTAGGTGTTGTAGAGGCGACTCAGGACAGCAATATTTGGTAATCAACACATGTCCGGAAATGCGCTGTTTGAAAGATAAACTACTCTGAAATAACGTGAAAGGATACGATGCACGTGCATCAACCAACTCGTACTTGCGTGAACTACAACATATGCTCGAAGTGGCGACCACGAGTTTCGTTGCACAAAGTGTACCTGCGAACAATTTTCACATACACACGATCCAAAAGTACTGGAGTGTCCTAAATGACCTCCGCTGCAGCCATTACATGGGCAAGGAGATCTTCCTGTGACTTCACAGGGGTCTCGTAAACAATACTTTTCATGTAGCTCCACAGTAAAAAGTCCAAAGATGTTAAATCGGGCGATAGTGGTGACCAACGAATCGGTCCACTGCAACCTTTCCACTTGTACCCGAATGTTTGGTGCAGGTGTTGACGGACGTTTCGTGAAAAGTGGACTGGCGCGCCATCATGCTGGAACCACATCGTCCGACGGATATGCAATGGCACATCCTCCAAATGCTGCACCAGTACGTCTTGCAAGAAGGCCAAGTAGCTGTAATCTGTTAGACGGGGCGGTAGAATACACGGGCCAATCAGACGTTCATGAATAATATCAGTCCACACATTAATTCCGAAACGATGTTGAAATCCATGGGGATGTGTGGCATTAGGGTTTTCCTCATCCCAAATGTGGCTGTTACGACGGTTGAGCAGACCTTCGTTTGTGAAATGCGCTTCATCTGTGAAAAGAATGATCCGAGGATAGTCTGGAACGTCGACACAACGTGGTAGGAACCACGCGCAGTAATCGGCACGNCGTGACACAAGACACCGCCCTCTGTCAATGTATATTGCCTTCTATCGTTCAAAGTCGTTTATCTTCCAAACGACGCATTTCCCGGCATGGGTTTATTACCAAATATTGCTGTCCTGAGTCCCCTCTGCAACACTTAAAACTGTGTAATAGGATTTCTGAATCACCTTGTATATAACCTCATTTAAATTATCACCGACCAATCTAAATTTGAATTTTTTTCATTTTTGAGTAGTTTTTATCCATAAACGGCCGGATTAGCACGAAAGAAAAAAATTTGTGTAAAATATTCTTTTAAAGCTTCAAATTACCAAAAAATGAAAAAAATCCATGAAATTTATCTCTGTTCTCTGGTCCTATCAATTTTTGATGATGCAAATGTTTTTTTAATTTGAATCCACCAAATTGATTCAGCCATTTTTTATATTGAAAATTTGACATTACATCAGCAACCTCGAAAACATAAATACGACTTATAATTTTAAAGGTATCATTTAAAAGAAAAAGGATTCTGATGGGGTTGATTTAGGGGTGGTTTTCACCCTTATATTGAAATTTTCGCAAGAATCCTGAAACTCGTCAACGTTAATTTACTCTTATCTTTAAATTAGTATAAGATTTAAATTTATCGTTTTTGCCAGAGAATTTTTTTCAGAAAACGTTATTGTAAAAAACGGTTTTACCTTTTTAAAAAAATATTGGCAGAATTTTTTTATGATTTTAAAGGTCTAATAAAATGTAAAAATTTGACGTTGATTTGATTAACTTGAATACTTTTCGAGAAAACAGCAAAAATGTGTTTTTCAGTGTAAACTTTAAGGGTTGTTTTTACGGCCGAATTAGCACGAATGAAAAAATACGTGTCGAATATTTTTTTGAAATATACAAAATACCAAAAGATGAACAAAAATAGGTGAGGTACACCTGGGG
>NNCF01135353.1:20582-38208 GCA_002313205.1 Laupala kohalensis | reverse complement strand
TGAACTCCATGGTGGGGGGGGGAGGAGGGCGTTGGAGACACCCTGCGTGCCCCCGCTACATCCCCGTGTCATCCCAGGCACCCCAGTGGGGTGTCCCCTTATTGGACTCCGTGGTGGGTGGGGAACACGGGGACGAAATTTAAATCCATACGCACGGAAAAACCTTGTTATCCCTTTCACCGCCTTCCTCTAGGAAGAGGCGTCTTGTCGGTGAAACAGCTTTTTGTTGTTGTAAGGATAGCAACAGTCCCACAAAGTCTCGCGTGCAAGAAGGCGAAACTTTTAAGTCCGTAAGTGCCTGTCGTCTTCCCGAGGCGATCGATGAAACTATTGGCAATCTACAGTCTGTCGTGCGCCAGCGGAATGGAGATATTCTGTNAGATATTCTGTTGGAAGCCCGTACAGACAAACAGATAGAGACCACTGTGGCATTAAAAGTAATTTTAGGCCTTAAAGTAAAGACTTGTACCCACCTCAGCCTGAGTCGTCAACCACGACGACTTTGCACACGAGTCTTATGAAGACTTCAAGGTCTTCTTTGAGTCCGAAGGATTAAGAGGAAGGATAGTCCCCACCTCCACACTGATCCTCACATTCGATCGTTCCTCTCTTGTAGTGCGGTGCTTCAAGTGCCACAAGTTCGGTCATTCTTTCGATCGATGCAAGTCGTCCAGCGATGNTGGCACAAGTAAGTGGGAGCAATGCCAGACTCAGCTCGCGGCCCCGTGTTCGCCAAACACGTACTTACTAGATGTAAGTCCCCTGGGGGAGCGAAGTATCTAATGGAGAAATAGATCCAAAGAATCCGAGTGACGGATAGGATCTCTTTCCCTGAAGCTAGACGTCGCTATCTGATAAAACATTCCGTCAGCGTGCTTCAAACTCTTGCGTCAGCAACGAATTCTTCGAAATGACCTACGGCCTCCTTTGGGTCTTTGGCAGGATTTCGAAGAAGTGCACAAACCAGCGAAGTGCGATTCTGGAAACTGGACATGTTTAGATGATCCTTCCGGCATGAGAGAAGAACTTCTGAGGTGTAAAATAATTATACCAACCAAGTACAAAATTACTAAGCCAAAATCGACATCAGTCTCAACCTCTACATCCATACCTGTTTCAACATTCTACTACCAAACAACCGATGCCTGCCGATCTCAGGGTCAGATCAGGTCACAGAAGGTCCCACACAAAGTCGTCCCGGAAACCTGACAATTTAAACTGAGATACCAATGTTGTTGGCTCACCTTCCCGTAGACGCCGACGCTCGAGGAGCAGAAATACGAGACCTGACATGTCCAAGAGTGATCCTTGCACTAGTGATCACGGCGACTCTCCCGGGAGGGAAACCACAACAGGGTCTCACTTTATAGTCGTGAAAAGGAAAACATCACAACATCGAAGAAGGAGCGGATAAACACCTTCTTTCCTGGAATCTGAATGGCATATACTTGTCCATTTAGATGACTTCAAGCTCTTACATTGTTGCCGTTCTCCTCAAATAGTATGACTTCAAGAAACACATCTTTTACCAAAACACTCTTTTTTCTCTCGTGTCTTTACCTGCAATAGGGCGGACTTAGAAGTCGGACTACGAGCGCTCGGTAGCGTCGATGTACTCGAAGACGCTTCAGTCTGTGCCAAAGAAGTCATTATAACCAGCGTCTTTAAGACCGTATGTATCAGAGTGAGCCTCTTCCATTCATTACATTTACGGTATCTAATATTTATATCTACGAAGGGAGATCTTTGCTGCTTTTATAGACCCGTCGCCTTCTTCATTTCTTCTCGTCGGGGACTTCAATGCTCATAATTCGAAGTGGGGTTCTAAACAAAACTGCCCAAAGGGTGATAAAAAAAATTATTGTCAAAAAAACAGTACAAACTGCGTATGATCACGCGGAGGACAATAAACTCATTTACTCTCCGGAAGCAAGCAAGGGACCATCCCATCAATTCCGAACGAGGGTCCTAAGGCAGAGGCGGATTCAAAAATTTAAGCAAAAAATTCCTAGATAAGATAAAAAGTTAGCTACGAGTTATTATACTAATAGAATGTCAATTTCTTGGTAATTTAACACAATAAATTTATTTTACATGTACAAATTATTATCGAACTATAGATTAAACTGAGTTCAGTGATTAAAAATCGTAAGAATTGAAAAAACACTAAATTCACGATTTATTGTTACAATAAACACGCCCCTAGACAAAGCCTAGACAACCTGTATAAGAAATCCGCCTCTACCCGAAGGAAAAACGGAGAAAAACCCGGGCCAGGATGGAGTTACAGAATTCATGTACACAATCGTGCCAAAGTTGAGTACACATAAAACTATATTAATACGAAACATAAGACAATACAATCATGCAAGAAAATAGTTTTTGAAATTGTTATAAGTTATTCAAAAAGTACTAAAGCAATGGCGCGATAAGGTACAAGACGAATTTAACATCAATAAATTATTTTACCTTGTAGAAGCACTGGTGCAGGAGGTAGTTTTTAACCGCGGATTTGAAGAGATTCAATTTCATAATGTCTTTTATATTTTTGGGCAGGGAATTATACAGAACGATTTCCGAATGATATGGCCTTTTTTTGTAAAGAGTGGTTGTCACTCTAGGACGATGAATATTATTACTATTGCGAGTATTGTGTTCGTGAACGAGACTGTTTCTTATGAAACAAGGGTGGCATTTCAGTAATTCAGTCTTAACAAACAAGACCGTTTCATAAATATAAATGCAGGGAAGTGTTAAGATATTTAATTCCTTGAATAAAATTTTACAAGAGTTTTGGGGGTGAGATTTAAAAATTATCCGAACTATCCTCTTCTGAATTCTGAAATTTTCAAATTTCGCTCTGCCAGGAATTGCCCCAAAAGATAATGCCGTAACGTAAATGTGAGTACACGTTTGCAAAGTATACGCAACGGGAAATATGTGGACTAACTACGTTAGCTAGGATTTGGAATGCGTAACACAATTTGCTTAATTGGGAATTAAGAATGTCAACGTGACAATTCCATTTGAGGTTGTCTTGAATATGGAGACGTAAGAATTTTGTATTCGTAACAGTTTTTAATTGTGTTTCGTTTAAAGAAAGAGAAACCTGGGGTAAAGATTTTGTGATACTTTTGTGAAATGACATAGAACATGTTTTGTCAGTGTTTACAAAGAGACGATTTGCATGGAACCAAGCCGAAAGGTTAGACAAAACTTTTTGAGCATTGGCGTGTGTACATAGTAAATTTGTGTCATCAGCAAAAATAACCATTTTGCAATCTGATGTGGATGATGTCATGTTGTTGACCTACAATAAAAATAATATTGAAGGACCGAGAATTGAACTTTGGGGTACTCCGCAAGTAAGTGGCTTTGTTTCTGAAAGACAACGCTGAAGTATTTAATTTTTAGTATAGGATATTTCTACCTGTTGATATCTATCCTTTAAATAAGAAGGTAGCCCTTGATGTGGAAGTCCACGAATGCCTAAATAATGCAATTTGGAAAGGAGAATTCCGTGATTGATGACATCGAATGCTTCGGATACGTCAAGAAAAACACCCTGAGGATTTTCTCCGCGGTCAAGGGATGTGGTAACATCGTTTAAGAAAGAAAATATGGCGCTTGTAGTGGAAACGGATTTCCTAAAACCGTGTTGATCGTCAGAGAGAATGTTGTTTTTTGATAAAATATCTAGAAGACGCTTATATAACAATTTTTCTAGGATTTTTGAGAAAGTGGGTAGTAGAGATATTGGTCGGTAATTTCCAAAATTAAGTTGTTTTTTTCCTTTCTGGTTTAAAGGTTTCACTTTAGGTCTCTTAAATATGCTAGGAAACACCCCTTCCCATAAAGAAGTATTAAAAATCTTTGAATAGTTTTAATATAGCGTGGGACGAAAATTTAACAAAAAACTCGGGTATATCATCTATGTGGGTTGAAAATTTGTTTTTTAATGAGCTGATGATTCTCGTGACTTCAATGGCGTTAGTTTCGGAAGTGAACATAGAATTGGATACGTGGGGGGATATAGTTGGAGGACATTGATTTGGATATATTGAGTTTGTTGTTTTACCTACTTCTGAGAAGTAAGAATTAAACAAATTTGGGATGTCCTGAGGATTTCATACGATTTTGCCATAGTTTAGTAAAGAAACATTTTCTTTACTATGGCATCCCATTTCACCCATTCGGTTCTCAAAACCGCCAATGTCGCCATCTCTAAATCATCACGTAATCAACACTTTCTTTTGGAGGGTCTCAAATATAGTAGCAGCCGACGGCGACACAATCTACGCCTCTCTTTCTTTGTTTTCGGTTTTTATAATATTTTAGGAAACTGTAGTCTCTCTCTCCTTTTTTCTTCGTTTTTTTATGTTTTGATATATTGTGATTCGGGAGTGTTTTTTTAGTGTGTATGGTTGAGTCATTCGGCGAGTCATGTTGGTCTCCTTAGTGCGTAACAGCATTTTCCTAGCTGTAAAATTCTTTTAGGGCTTCAATGACGTCGCTGTCGGCGAGCCGTAAAGCCCCAATTTAAAAAAACGCTCGAGTCCGCCATCTTTAATATTTTTGTAGTTCAAATTCTCGATAACTTGAGTATAATTATGGACGACGGCAAGAGGTATGTTCATTATTCATGACTATGTATCAATATTCAATACAGGTCCATATTCACAAGATTTACAAGATTTATGTTTTATTAATATTCGCGCAACGTTTCGTCAACTATTTAAAAGTCTTCGTGGGGTAAAAAGTTTTAAACAAGTTTTCGAAACTTAGTTACGAGACAGTTTGGCGTTAAATATCTTCACAAAGTTACTGTTGAAATTAAGATATATCATAAACATAAAAAACACTGAAGGAATATTGCTTATTAAGTGTAATTAAAACAAAGTATGGTTGCAGAATTCACTGCACTCTTTGGTTTATAATTTGTTTAAGTACAACCAAAATTTGCTAAACCCCTTCTGGTAGTTCAGGGCTAGCATGCTTGCTTTCCACTGAGTCGCTTTGGATTCAATTCCTGACAGAAAATAATTGTAGCTTTTCACTTCGTATATGGTACAAAGCGCACCATCCTTCTTCTATCCTACTACTACTCCTAGTATCACTAATTCTTACCATTAGTAACTACTCGTACTAAGTTGCTGGTAAACCCATCTAACCGGCCCACCTATACTCCTACCATTCTACCCTCCTACCTCCTATCACTCACATGTATATAAGCTTCAATAGCACTAAGCTACATTCCCCATCTACAGAAAATACTACAAACAGAAAATAAAAAACACAAGTTATAGTTGTACAATTGAGTACAACATTTATATAGTGATTTGTTTAAATGAGTTAATGTCTATAGGGTGCGAAGTGGCGGATCTATGAGGGGGGGGGTGTAAGTGGGGTTATATCCCCCCCCCCCCATTGGACCTGAAGTCTTAACAGATAAAATTGAAGTTGATAAATGACATACTTTATCAAAGTGTCACCCGATGAATAATTGTTATTGATTTTAAAATGTTTATTTTTTTAATATTATAATTGTGATTTATTTTTAATAATACCGTATTAATAAGATTAATAATACCGTTATTCAATTATAACTTCAATAAATAATTGTTATTGTTATTAATACTACCTGATTGTTAATTGTTATTTATTTGATGCATTTTATTTAAAGGAAGTATTTATGATATTTGTGTTGTAAAACTATAATTTTTAATCAAAACTGCTCCCTGGTTAGCGTTCGGAGCAGGTCATGTGAGCACCGCGGCGACTGCAGCGCGCTCGTGCACCGTGACGGCGTATCCGCGTACTGCGCCGTGGCCGACGCGTGAGCGAAGCACTGCTCTGCTACTGCCCCCGAACGACCTCAGCCCCCGCACACACCCCCTCCGACCGCCTCCTCGACCAAGTCCACGCCCGCCGCCGCCGCCGCCGTGACGCGCGCTGCCACAGCCGCCTCCACTGTGTTGGGGATCGATCGATACGGGAGAGCACGCGCGCCCGACGCGCACAAGACGCATAAAGGAGCTAGTGGGTGTGGCACGCGGCGTGTGGCTGCTGCTGCTGCGGTGTTGCGCGGCCACACTTGTTGCCACACGCTCAGTGCGTAGGTAGAATTACGTCACTTACAGAGGGAGACAAAATGTAGTACTTAACTGTGATTTCAACTTGAAGAACATAACCTCACAATTATGCCATTTAAATGGAATAATTGCACCTTATAATTACATTGCGTATTATGGAGAAAACAACTATTTTATAAAAATGACCAACTTTTTGAATCATTAAAGTGATGGAAGTTTACTTTGTAGTATTTATTACATGACTTTTTTATCTGTAGGTCACCGGACATTTGAGAAAAAGGCTGTTTAACATTTTCGTTTGAGGTGAGACGAGGCACGAATCACGATGGCGTCACCCTTCGCCGTGACGTGTTGTTATGCACTTCAAAAGAGTCAAGCGAGTCCCTAAATATTGTGTCTACTCTATTGTTAACTGATAAGATACAAAATAATCATATTTTTCTTCCTTATAATTTATATTGTTATGATTTATGACAATTAGAACGAAAATAAAGAAAATCATTATACGTCTCTGTGATTCGACTACCGTGGACTGCTCCTCCCACGTTAACGGTTATAATTATTTTCCTTATTATCATCATCATCATCATCATAAAACAACTACTTCAAATGTACAACAAGATTCTTCGTGGTGGCTTGAAGCATCTGGAGTACACTTCCAAAACACTACTCTCGAAATTTGGATGGGACACCCTTTCATTTTGTTTTAAATCTTTAAATAAGACATTCATACAAAATTTCTGATTTTATAAATGTAATAAGAAGATATTTATTCAATCATAAGTTAACAAATGCAAAATTTGAACAAAACTTAGTAATTCTACCCATTTTCTTCAGTATGTAATGGCTATCATGAGTAGAAAATTAAAGTTAAATTTTCATCTTCAACGTTCTATTCTTGATGACAGATGAACTAAGCAATTTGCTGCAGCGTGTGACCTCTTTCCAAGGCACTTACAGGATATGAACAGGACTACATTTTATAGATCGTTACCAAGCTTTAAAATTTCAAATATTTTAACATGTTTGTGGAAGTCTTATTTGTATCCCATCCTGGCCCGGGTTTTTCTCCGGTTTTCCTTCGGGTAGAGGCGGATTTCTTATACAGGTTCTCTAGGCTTTGTCTAGGGGCGTGTTTATTGTAACAATAAATCGTGAATTTAGTGTTTTTTCAACTCTTATGATTTTTAAACACTATACTCAGAATAATCTATAGTTCGATAATAACTTGTACATGTAAATTTACAAACATATTTGCGTTAAATTACAAACATATTGACATTCTATTAGTTTTATAACTCGCAGCTAACTTTTTATCTTATCTAGGAACTTATGGTGAATTTTTTTTTGAATCCGCCTCTGCCTTAGGACCCTTGATCGGAATTGATGGGATGGTCCCTTGCTTGCTTCCGGAGAGTAAATTAGTTCATTGTCCTTCACGTGGTCATACGCAGTTTGTTACTGTTTTTTGGAAAAAAATGTATTTATATATTTGTTTATTAAAAGGGATAAAATAATAGGATTGTACCTTGTCTAAAGAATTAATTTTTGATGGGGCTCGCGCCTTTTATTGTCGTTCTTTCAAAATCTTAAAAAGGCAAAAGAACGCCCCTCCTGAATTCCCGACTGCGCTTTTTTACACTTCCACTTTGGGATTCTTTCGTTCGAGAATCGCCATCGTTCCATGGAAATGTCTATTGACAACCCCCATCGCAGTATCTTGTTCGATCCATTTGTAAAGACTTTAACACTTGTAGCTTTAAAGATTCATTGATGCACGATGTTTGGCCTACGATATAAGTATTGAAAGTATCTAAAGGTATAGAGATATCGAACGAAGAGGATGATGTCTCACCCAATCCAATACTTTTAAGAGTTTTCCAGAGTGATTTACTATCCCGGTTTGCACCTAATGTATTATGACAGTATTTAATTTTTTCTTTTCTAATTTTTTGCGTAACAATATTTCTTAAGCTTTTGTGTAATTTGATNCCATCCTTCATTAACTGTTTGACTTTGAAAGTTAACCAAGGTGCTGGAGGGGGGGGCGTGTTACACGGGATTTTTTAATGGGTATGTGGTTGTCAGTGTAATTAATTAATTAGTCAGAAAAAAGCTTTATTTTGTTGTCCAGAGACGCGTCGTTGTAAATATCATGCCATGATATATTTAATCCTTTATTGAGAAAGTTGCATTTGTCTAAATTCTTAAAATCTCGATACTCTATTATTTACGGTACATGCTTAGGACATTTCGGATCATAATAAACATAAATTAAATCGTGCTTAGAGATGCCGGGAACTGGAAATTGCCCATGTATTCGAACCTTTTCCGAGTTTGAAGTAATAATATGATCGATCCAAGTGTCAGAATTATTTGTGTGATGAGTCTGTTCCAGAGGAAGAATTTTTTTAATTCATGCGATGAAATAATCTATTGAAGTTAATTGCGTGTGACAATCTTTTTCTGTGAAATCACAGTTATAGAATCAAATTTAGTTGCAGAAATTGAGAATAATTCATCAAGCTCATGAATATAACCACACTTAGAGGGTTCGTATATAACCGCTAAAAGGCATTTTTTTTTCTTTTTGAAAGTAATTTGAACAAAAAGATACTCGACTTTTCGCGTAATGTCGTCTTCAGGAGAGTAAAAAAACTTTGCTTTTTAAATCATCGCTGATAAATATCCCAATTCCGCCACCTTCACACACATTTGCGTCAGCTCGTAAAAAGGCGATGTCATTGACTAATCCTGAACTTAAAGAATTTTTGAGCCATGTTTCACTTAGGAGCAAAGCGTGGAGTTCACAGTTAGACAGGATTCTAAGAGTTTCGGAGTGATGACACAAGAGGGATTGTGCATTGACATGCGCTACAAATAGAGAATGCGGATAAAGGATTACGAAGGGCGTTGTCTTGCGGAACACCGGTGGCAGCCGAGGCAGTTTCTTGGGAAAGGGCATGGGATATTTCTAACGGTTGTACAGATCGCATGTGGAAAAGTTCTACTTAAATACTTCTGAAAAAATTTCTGTAA
Organism: Laupala kohalensis; assembly: GCA_002313205.1. Lineage (NCBI taxonomy): Eukaryota > Metazoa > Arthropoda > Insecta > Orthoptera > Trigonidiidae > Laupala > Laupala kohalensis. Next base: position 29,077 of record NNCF01135353.1, on the reverse strand, counting down.
AAATTTGTTTCGTGCATTTTCAACTTTTTTATCCAATTGAACGTTTTTCAGTGATTAGTTTTCAGAATTCTAAAAAAAATAACCGATTATCGTCATTGAATATTATTCTCAGTACTAAGAAGAACTTTTTCAGGTTTGTATCTGTATTATGAAACGGGATCATTAGTTCTTGAAGTAATTGCACCGCTGCCACATACGCCTGAGAACGCATGAATCGCTATATAAACGAATCAGTTCTCTGAAAAAAACAGTTTATATGTATAATTTAAATACACTTTACAAATGAGTATGGTGCAATATATTATTAATTCAAGTCACCGCCAAAAATTCCGTACCGAGAAATCTCACCATTATTTCACTTTTCCTTATGTATTTTATGCAATTATTATTCATTTTAATTACAGCTGGACTCATTATCCACTTCTGGTTCGATTTCAGCTTTCGAAGTATCAGGTTTTTTAATTAAACTTTGTGCTGTTCCTCACAGAGCGTTTTTTTTTCTTTTTGCAGATCATCGTCTTTTTGCGTTTTTTTACAAGCAACTGATTCTTTCTTATGTCTCTAAGAGACTCAAATCTTAACAACTGCTCCTCTAATTGTCAGAAGAATTTTCTTTTCTTTCTTCCATTGATGAGAATTGCTAAATCTTTGTGTTTCAATAATTTTTCTGCTTTTTTCTCAACTGAAGTCTAACAACGTTATGATTTGATTTCAATCTCATTACTGGTTCTAGATATTGTTCCCCATTTTATTCTCAGCTTTCTGTCGCAAATTTTCAAACATTACGAGACGACAGCACAAAATGGAGATATATATTAAGTCTCAAATGGTTCGACTCAGTATCATGTGTAGATGATGTCCCAAAACTCCTAGTGAAATGTAATTTCGTTGTAGACAGAAATTGATGTACTTTCGAATCTGCAGTTTGCGTTTGCTGTCCTCCTGTTATGTGTTTTATCATTATCATATCTTTCATTTCAGTTTTTCTAAAAGTGTGTTCTACGTCTGCTCGGTGCATTTACACTGCTAAACATTATTCAAGCTCCTTGAAGCAGTAACCTAACGTGTAAGTGTAGCAGACAGAAATTATTTCACTGCGTCTATACCAAACTTTCAAGTGAAATACCACTAACGCGGATGTAATACATACTAAATGTACTTTATGTTCAGAAAATTTAAGGAAAATCGTTTTCCAACGTTCGTGTGAAGTGCGTTTTGCGTCAAATTAAAAAAAAAAAAATTGAAAGCCCGGGAATAGATCAGAAGTAAATACTAAATATGAATTAAATATATTCATCCGTTTACTCAAAATCGCTGCGCACAGACGGACGGACGGACGTTATGCCAATAACCGGTTTTCCAGAATCGGGGATCGCCAAAACGGATATTTCCGTCTGAATCTCGCTTTCGAATCTTTCCACGATTACAAAACTTTCTTATGTACTCCATGAAATAAAGTAAAAATAATTGTTTGGATCGAGAGCCGCCGTCGTCTTCGTCCTCTGAGAAAGGAAGATGCGATCCTCCGCTCGAGAGACTCTGGGTTTCCTTCGTCTCCTCCATTGGCCACCCAACGTCTCTCGTTCGCCCGAATTATTCGATTTGGTGGAAGGGTAAATGTCATTTGGCCACATCGTAAAATAAATAAGGAAATAAGGGCGGAGATATTAGTGACATCCAGCACCAAAGAAGAGTCGTCAGCCGGATTGATGGGGAACACATCTCTCCGAACGAATCAGTTCCACAGAACGAAGTATTTATTTGATGTCTTATGGCGAAAGGAGGTTCGGGCCATGACACCTGCTCTTCCGCCTAACCGTTGGACTTGGGTAAAGGAATTGCGGAAGAGAGAGGTTGGGTTGCCATAATAGTACATATAGAACCATTATTACAGCTTTCAACACATTAGCAGTTCACATTCAGTTGGCTGCGTTCGCTGCGATACGACTTTGTGTTTGACGCCATTTGTCCAAAGGTAACTCTGCTTTAGGGGTTCGTCCGAACCAATTAGTGGCTGTAATCGAAAGAGTAATTATGTGGTTTTGAGCTCAAATCATGTCCACTTCTAGAATTCATTTCTCTGCTCTACGTGTGTCGGAACTAGGAGAACCTCCATTTGGAATTTCGCCACCCGGGTTTTTCTCCGGTTTTCCTTCGGGTAGAGGAGAAGTTTTTTATGAAGACTCGCTAGAGCTCTTGCCTAGGGGCGGCATCTATTGAATTTAGTGCTATTTAATAGTTACGATTTATCGACAATACTTTCCGAATTATTTATAGTTTGATAATAATAGATACACGTGCTTTATTAAATACATTATTTTTTGGTATTACGTTAATACTATAACACGTGTCAAACTATTTTTTTATGGTTACGAGTATGTTGAAATGTTAAATCCTTAGTCTCTACCTTAGAGCCCTCGAACTAAATTGATGGGATGGTTCCTTGCTTGCTTCCGGAGAGTAAATTACTTTAATATCCTCCGCGTGATCATAAGCAATTTTTAACTGCTTTTTTTGACAATGAAGTTTATTTATTTATAGATATCAAGTGCTTGAAAATTCATCTCAATCAATTTCTTATTCCCGGTCATTTCCTGTTTATAAGAATTTATGTTAACTCGTTTAATTTTGTGAAGAAACATTAGAGACAGTTGTGGTTAGTGAAACGTGCACACAACGTACTTTTACGTTTTTGGCTGCGAAATGTATTGATGGTTCTGAAACCTACATCACTTAAAGTTGTAAAGTTATACAATAAAATGTAAGTGAAGCTATTAGATTTAATAGATATTGTTGCGTTTGCTTTTTTAAAAAAAATTTAATCGAGACTTAATATATAATATAAATTAATAATAATATACAAAATTAATAAATATAAACTAATGTATCCACTGAAACAGTGAAAATGATGAACGGACGGTTTGCAGTAGAGTTGAACAGCGCCCCCGGCATCGAAAATGGAATCCCAGGTTCAAATCTACGCTCTTCGCTATTTTCACGTGACTCAAATTCATCACAAAAAAATTCTCCACGTGTAAGTACCCTGAAGGGGTGTTTCCACGTTTAATAAATTAGCTCCGCTTCCTACCCGCGAACCTTGGATTCGTCATTACCCTCATCACTGAAGACTCTTTTCACCCTCATAAACGAACTAATTTTCGTTCGTGTAAAATGTTTAGAAATTTCAAAAAACATCCTCCTTCTTGTGAAACGTTTCACGCACTTTTCACCAAATATTTAAAAAAATGCTCAAATGGTGTACAGTGAATCCATACTTGATTGCTCGTCACCAAATCATCCCGGGTTCGATAAAATTTGTAGCTCTTCATATCCATGTCCCAGTTCAAAAGGCTGGGATTTACAAAGAGTCCGACATCTGCGTCTAACATCCGCAGTTGTAATACAGTCGGATACAGTGGTCTGGATCATATCTGTTCCTCCGATCTCGGTAAAATTACGACGAGTCTAGTGAGTAAATTCAAATCAATAACTGATGCAGGATGAACATAGGGTAGCTTTAATTTTTTTAAATGTATGACAAGAAAGATAAAAATGAACTTGAAGATAAATGTCGATGATAAGTCAGCCATGATACCTTACGCTGCCTAATCGGTTAGAGATAGATGACAACTATGAGTGGCAAAAGTATTGTTCGTCTCGAAGAGTTCTACAAAAAAGTCCGCGACAGCATTATCTCTATCTACTATGGTTAATTTAAATTATTGAAAAATTAGATTGTGTTGAACTACTTCAATTTAAGTGAGGAATTTAACAAGGAAAAAATCAATCGTCATCAGATTTAACGGGTTCTTTGTTTTCTACATTTAACAAAGATAAAAAAACAACTTTAAATCGTAAAGATATAGCGAATGGTCTAGATTGTATAAGCGTTTTAAGGAAATGGTGCAACCGCGCTGCCGCAGTTGTACCTCAGTTGCATCGGAAGCAAAAATTCTTACCTGCGAGGCTTCCTTCCGGTGAGTGGGTTCGTTGGTCTTTCGATTAAAATTATTTCCGGGCAGCGCTGGGTAATCGGGTAGCGATTTCATATTTTGGAGAATATATGACTTTGATTCAAAGAGTTCTCTCCTTGATGAGTCTTTCGATTCGCGAAGCGTGTAGAAGGACGTTATGGATTTTGTGACAGTCTCCTGTTATATGGGTGTGGAAGGAATATTTGGCAAAAAGCCAAACGCTGCAGTGATATGGAGGAACAGAACACATCTGCCAAGAGAGAATCGGACGAATTTTAGTATCTCACGTCTCAAAGTGAAGCGGAGAAAATGCCCGACTTATTACCGAAGTAAACTCTTACGAGGAACTAGGATCGCGAGAATATTGAACGCGTTGACACCATCATACGCCAACGTCCACCTACACATCTTTCATCCCTTTTCTACGGAATCCCACTAATGATGTATTGTATTAAAAGATGTGTGGGCGAATGAATCCCTATTATTTCATCTTTCACCTTTTCTTCCTTTTCGAGATAACAGCATCGAAAAGTTACGTCAAGAGAAGACGCTACTGTTCTCATGGATTATAAGACGACGTAACGTCACCTCTTGATTCCAGACACAAAAGAAATGAAAGCTAAGTAATGAAATGATTTTACGTGGTATTCCATTGTGCTATTTCATAACTGTTACTATTCATAACTGTTAACATCGTAAATGTTTAATAAGAGACGGAGTAAAACTTACCTAGTACTAGAAGACTTGGAAGAAAGTCTGTGACATGTTACACAGGTAAATAAAATAATAATAATAATAAATTTATAATAATAAATTTATTTTCAAAAAACACTACAAACTGCGTATGACCACGTGGAGGACAATAAACTAATTTACCCTCCTGAAGCAAGCGAGGGACGTATTCCATCAATTCCGATCAAGGACCCTAAGGCAGAGGCGGATTCAAATATTCCAGCAAAAGTTCCTAGATAAGATAAAACGTTAGCTGCGAGTTATAATACTAATAGAATGTCAATATGTTTGTAATTTTACGCAAAAAATTACATGTACAAGTTATTATACAACTATAGATTATTCTGAGTATAGTGTTTAAAAATAATAAGAGTTGAAATAAACCCACTAAATTCACGATTTATTGTGACAATAAACTCGCCCCTAGACAAAGCCTAGAGAACCTCTATAAGAAATCCGCCTCTATCCGAAGGAAAAACGGAGAAAACCCCGGGCCAGGATGGAAGAAACCCGGAGCAGGATGGGGTTTGCAGCTTAAAAATAAACGTATTTTTCATACATAATATAGGTTAGATTCAGTTTTCCATATGATTTAATCACAAGGGTTGACGGTGAAATTCTACATGAAAGAGCAATTCAATTTCCGGACGGGATATAAGGGCAAAAGAACAAAACAAGCACCGATGAGATATAAAAACATTATTTGTGTTCTTCTCAAAAATGTTATTTGTATGAAATAACGACAGCACAGGTGGTGCAATGGTAGCGTCTTCGCTGAGCGGTAGAGAGCGTGGGTTCAAACTGGATGAGGTTTTCAGCACGGGGAGGTTTCCCTCACCTACGCCAGACAAATGTCGTCACGGTAACCCAACATCTCTCCTTCCCAATTCCCTTACACAAGTCCAACGGTTAGGTGGAAGAGTCTGAAGGATTCGTGACCTGAACCTCGCCTTTTGGCATTAAATAAATACGTAAAAATTTTATGAATTGAATTAACATTTTGTGCAGATTCTCGATAAGCATATCGCCAACGGTTTTTTCATGAACGGGTTCATCTCCAGACCGTAATAGTGGGAACTGTTATGACGTCATAGAGATGGGATTCGAAAGAAAAGAAAATAGAGATGAATTAACAACATCAGAATCTCATCTTTTCCTTACTAATATATACAAATAAAATGTTTAATACGTACGATCTTGAAAACTTTTCTTTTCTTTTTAGTTCAATTTGACTAAAAAAGCTCCATATTATTGTATGACGTGTTTAAAATCAGTCTTAAAACAACTTCCTCCTTCTTCATATTAAATAAATTTGTATTAGTTTCATGTTGCAATGATTGCAATTTGCTTCATGTGATGTGCGTAAAAACATAGTAAAAGAGAGTTTTTTGTCCCGATTTTCTACGAAGATACTTTAATAATAATAACAATGACGAGAAATATAAAACATTTGTTTTTTTTATGATTTCACAAAAATCTGTATTTTCATGTATTCTTTGAAACCTTATTTTCTCATCAAAACTAAAATAATAAAAATGAATTTGGAAAATGGATGAATTTTGTATCGACGTTATTTATCCGCGTTTTTCTCTGCGCGTTCATATTGACGTTGTAAATAAGAGAATCCTTATATGAAATGTTTATCCGTTTAGATACAATCCATTTGCGAGTTCTGAAAATGATTTGAAAGCTTTTGAAAAGTTTACTTACGTCATTGGCTTATAAAATGCGAAACGGCGCGCGTAACACACCCAACTCGTGTTTGTTTGATTCCTCTCTGCGTCATTTCGTGTCCATGTATTTTGTTGTGTTTGTAAATAATTACACATCACAATGTGTTTTTTGCTAAGTACTTTATTCCTCCTGTATGTCTCAACTTAAACTTTCTGGACAGTTCATTAAATTTTCTGTGTAATGTCTATTTCTTTCTACGAATAACTTGCACGTATCACTTAACACATTACGTAATTCAACATCCATTATTGTCTCTTTTGCATAAAAGTAATTTTACCTTCCGATAAATTTCAAAATATTTCATTTCATCATTAGAACATATCACTTTATTATTATCAAAAAGGATTCCCAAAAACGAAAAGTTCTTTTAAATTCAGTTAAACAACATAGATATTCCCCCCGTGGGACTTCCATCTAGTAAGTACGTGTTTGGCAAAAACGGGGCCCCGAGCTGAGTCTGGCATTACTTCCACTTACTTGTGCCATGCTCCTTCCTTTCTCTTTCCTGACATTCCTTGGTCACCTCATGTTCTTTTAGATCCCGACGCTATCAAGGCTAGGGTATCTTTCATTTTCCTCATTCCTCTCATTTTTTGTCCCTCCTCATGTTATGTGCCCCCCTCATTTTAGCCCCCCCTCTTCCATTTGATATGTTTTGGTGTGTTGTAATTCAGAAGGGTTTTTAGTGGGTACGGTTGAATCATTCGACGAGTCCCACACGCGGGGGGAGTCATATTGGCTCTCCCTAGTGCGTAACTGCATTTTCCCTACCTGCACAAGTTTAGTTAGGGTTCCAATGACCTTCGATGTCGACATGAGCCGTAAAGCCCCACAAAAAAGAAAAGAAATTATTATAACTTGCAGCTAACTTTTTAGCTTATCTAGGAATTTTTGCAGAAATTTTTCTATCCGCCTCTGCTTTAGGGTTCTTGATCTGAAATTGACGGGATGATTCTCCCTTACTTTTGCTTCAGAATATTTGTACTTCATATTTGTACTTCATAAATATCAAAAATGTTTGGACAATATGGCGTTTTCTTTTTATTAAAAATATCTTTACTAAAGCAAGAGTAAAAACTGTTTCACATATTCCATGATATTTACAATTATATTTCCGGGAGAAATCAATAAAATGTGCGTAAAACAAAGAGTCTCTGGACGATAAAATATTTCTTTTTTATTGCTCAGGACGAATAATTTTTCTGGTAGCAGATGTAATTATTTGTCAAAGTGCATCTCTCAATGTGTAGTTTGCAGTCGGAAAACGTGTTTTCAGATGTGTCTGGGCAACTCTTGAATATGAGGGAATATGAGGGAATGAGAGGGATGGAGGTGAGTGAATTGGTTGTTTCCCAACGCATTCTACGCGGATTAAACACAACGAAAACACATATTTCTTAGTCGGGATTTGAACCCAGAACATTTGACTTCAGGGCAGACTGAGTGTTCTTTTTTTAACTTTCTCTAATGTTCCAATTTAATAAAAGTCAACATTACCCCAAAAGTTGTATTTTCCGTAAAATTTTTCTGTTTATTTCGGACGAATATTAGGATGATATTAAATCTTTCTCTTCTCCGATACAAAAATTACGACGTGTCCGATGAAATGAGAGTGTATGAAATTTTATTCTTTCATGAAAACTACTTTGAACTTTATTGTCAAAACACAGCAGGTTTAAACTGCGTACGACCACATAAAAGACAATAACCTAATGTACTCTCCGGAAGGAAGCAAGGGACCATCCCTTCAATTCCGATGAAGTGTCATAAAGCAGAGACGGATTTAATATTTCAATATACTCCTAGCGATAAAAAAATAGTCCGACATGTATATCATTAACAGAATGCAATTAACAAAATTTTAATTAATAAATCACAAAAAAGTTATTTTAACAAGAAAGTATTATTATGTAACTATAGATTATTCGTAAAATATTTCTTATAAACCGTAACTTTTAAAATAACTGTAAATTCCAGATTAAATATTACGAGGAGTCAAATGGAAGAGAGAATATGAAAAACCCGTAGCCTCGTTATCATTTGAGTGGTTAAATA